>JANHFO010007253.1:33157-44537 GCA_032468095.1 Pareas carinatus
TTAAATTTTTCCATGTTTTCTGTACACCGCCCTGAGTCCTTCGGGAGAAGGGCGGTATATAAATGTAAACAAACAAATAAATAAATAAATAAATAAATATCAGGACCCAGGAGACCAAAATGGTCGTACCAAGTCATAAGGTGACTAGATTCTACTTTAGGAGATTCCTTCAAGTTTTATTGGTAGATTCTTTACCTACATATCCTGTACCAGAAAAAAAAACAATGGAGAAAAGGAAGAAGTGACTGGGAAAGAATACAGCCTGGTATACAGCTATCATCTAAACTGCTAAAACAACAACAACCCAGATCAGAATTTTCCTTCCACATCTTTGCTATGAAATGAATGCAGAAGATGATAGGATACCGAGTCTGGCCATTTTTATTCTCCATCCTGCACGACTATCTCTGTTCACGGGGCAATTACTGTATTATTCTGATGCAGTAAACCCTAATGTTCTTTTTCTCTACTCTATAACTACCCAACTAGTTTCTCAAGGAAAAAAGTACAAAGAATTTTCTGGCACCCAAAAGAGAAATGCATGTAATATGGCACTGATTACATCGAGTGTAGTTCTTGTACACTAATGTTTTATTAATTGATTAGTAAAGTCTCTTTGATGTTTTGCCTAAAGAGCCAATTTCAATCATTATCAATCATACTAACACACCACTAATGTTTTCTGTAACAGTCTAACAAGGCTCTCCTTCTGAACACAGTGGCTACCAAAGGTTTAAATGGGATTTTCCCTAACTTTATTAGATGTTGAAATTTAAGGTATATATTTCTTCACGCAAAGCATACTTTTACTATTGAAGGAAAGTATCCCTCACATGCAGTCCTTCAGATTTCAGTTGAAATGAAATGGGACAACTCGCCGCAGCTTGCTTGCTGTGGGACAATTCAACAATTCAATTTAATTATTTAAAATAGTTAAAGATTTGGCTGCAATGAGTTGGTTGTGGTGAGTTGGCCATAGTGACTTGACCGTAGTGAGTTGACTGTGGCAAGTTATCATAGACCCAGTTGAAAAGACCCAAACAGTAAGTCAACTTTTTGCCCCTGTTGCAAAGTAGCACCTAAATCTATGAAGATTAGAACCATAATCCTAATTCATTTTATCTTGATTAAGATACATTCAATCTTAACTTCATTTGTTTCAAAGGCCAAATCTTGGATTAAACAGGATAAGTATATTGTTGTGTGCAATTCCTTGAAAGAAAGTTGATAAGCAAACAATTCACATTCCACACAAAAGCAAACAAAAATCATTGCTTGTTTGATATTGTAAGATACTTGATCTCATAGCTCTTACAATACACAGGTGTAGGCTTTTATAAGCGATACCTATTGGGCAGAGCTGGCTTTCAGGATCTAGTGACTGTGGCATAGAATACAGATTTCCTGATCTTTCACCAGCAACAGTGGAGGACATCTTTAAAGTGGTGTGCCAAAGAAGGATCCTTTACTTCAATAGTAAAGTATGTGCTTTGTGTGAAGGAACCTCCACCATCATTTCCTAGCATAGCAGGCTACTTTGCCTCTGTGTCTCTAGCATGGTTGCTAAACCCTGAAGCCTCATATTCACTAGTTTTTGTAATTTACCATTTGACTTGATAGGATGGATAATGGGCCAAGTAGCTTTTAGTTGAGAACAGAATCCATTTTGAAATGCAAACAATTAAACACTTGATTTCTTGGTAGGTGGATTTGAATTCAATTGATATTTCAGGATTAGGGTTTAGAATCTATGAAAAACCTATTACATCTCACCTGATGGACTGCATTTTAATATTTCTCATTAAAATAATTTTCTGCAGCTATATCTCACTGACAGTAGAGGGCACTGTAGAATATTCTGAAATCTACTTATAGGTCTTCTCCCTCCCCCCCACCTTCTATGAAATACCAGCAGAAAAATGAAGCTGACTTTCTTTCCATCTAAAGACAGTTTTTTCTGGTGCTCATAACAACATGTAAGGATAATAAGACACATTGACAAATGCATCCCTAATAAAGTAATTTGTGCAGGACCAGGAAGCAAAATGGAACATAATGCATTTTAAGACTTCGAGAAGACTTTTTGAAGTCTGAAATGGACTGTGTCTGTGAAATCAAATTTTAAAGGAATTTAGGTTCTGCTATTTGCTTCGGTGGACTATTTTCTGCACCTTTATAACAGGCAAACTCTTCCCTTTTTCCTATTTCCACATTTCTTCAGGCACACTAATTTCAAGAATGATCAACTGGAAATGTTAATTTGATTCATCATCTGTTTTCTAAACATTTATTTGACTGATTAATTGCATCTAAATTAATCCAAGTATAATCATATTCTCAATGAGCAAACTGTTTTGAGATATTGAAGAAAATGTAAAATGACTTAAAGCTTCCTCACAGATCAACAGTTTGCTGATTAATTAGCTTAGGACAGTTAGTCAATTTTTAATGGTTAAAAGATGGCTGTCTGATATCCGTTTGATCTTGAAACAAATAACAGAGCTGACCCAAGATATTTTGCTGCTAAAAGCAAATAGCATCTTCATCTCTTTCCAAATCAAGGTTTATAGTGCTCAAGGTTGATCCAGTTATTTTGGTACATGAGATAGAAAACTCCACATGCTAGTCTCCTTGACAATGAAATACTACATAGATAAAACAGTCACCATGAAATTTTAATACTAAACTGATTCAGAAAACAAGAATATTTATGTTGAACTAATCTGAAAAGCCACCCAATTTGATTTAGATCTAAAACCTCACTTAGATTTGGAAATCAGAAAGTCCATTCCTCTCATTGACTATAGTTGAAGTTCAACCAACATTTATAATTTCTCTGAATGAAATATTAGATCTGCTGTGAATTAGTTTTTTATTGTGATAAAGTCTGTTAAAGGTAAGGTAAGGATGCCTTTAAAGTGTATATGTGTGTGGATTGGCCCCTATGAGACCAAATCTTACACTATGAATAAAAAGCAGGAATAAATCCAGCTGATCCAAAATGCAGAGGTATGAGTAGTGATGGGCATATCTCAGCAGGATCATCTCTTCTCTATAGGTTGACTAGTAGTAAACTTCTGGTGGCAATTCAATTCTGTTACTACCTACAAATCCTTCATGACTTGGGAACGAAGTTATTTGCAGCATCCCCAATTGTTTCTAACTGTCCCTTCAGATGTGAAAGAGGAACGTGATCAGGCCCTTTCCTGTCACAGCACTATCCTTTGAACATCATTTCCCCTTAGATTAGAGTGGCCCTCATCCTGCCTTTTCAAAAAGATCTGGATAAGCTCCCAGGAACAGAGTTGGAGATTTAGTTGGATCTTTCTTAGATTACTAGATCTATTTGACTTCAGTGGTCAGGCTATAGGTTTTATTTGCTATTTATGTTGGAATCTTATATATATTGTGTTTTTATCTGCCCAGAGCCATTATAAATCTGTTAGAAGAAAATATTTGTAGCTCAGGATTTAACTGTGGGGTCCTTAGTGCTCTCTGAGCTTGCAGACATTTCATTATTAAACTAGATAACATCATCCTTCGCGCTAGGTTATAAATCTGTTTGAAAAACAAAGGACAGCTTCTTTCTCTTTGGTACATGGCAATGATAATAGAGTTCTTCCATCACCAGGAAATCATTTATTATAGACCTCGTGGCCAGCCTGTTGATAGACATGAAGCCCCATTTATATCAGTTGTTCAAAAAGCCAAGCAATAGGGACAACAGGATATTTAAAGTATCTTGGCGTCTGCTAGGAATCTAACTGTCCAGAGGCACAGAGTAGATGAGCCATATAGTCTGTTGGACAAGATGAAAAGGAAGACCAAATCCAGAGGGTTCGAATGTTATTTCTATAACTAGAATGTGGCTTGTCTTTGCATCATAGTAGTTGCTGAACTTCTTTTGGTCATCACTTCCTAATTCCAAGGAAGTAACTTGTTATTTCCTCCCTTTTTTCTTTTTGGAAATTGGTATGAAAATGGTATAATTTATTAACATCCTTGGAAAGAAGTAATTTCAGGAGGAGAGTGGACGAAGTTAAAAAAACAACATGCAAGATTTTAAAATAAATAAATTAAATAGCTTAAAATTTAATTTAAAATTGCCCAGGATCACTTTGAGTAGTGAAATGGGTGGTATATAAATTTAATAAATAGATTTTTTTTGGCTCAGTTTGGTCCAAAAACTCAGTGCCACATAGAAGGTTGATAAATATAGAACATATTATGTGAAGAGCACTTTCAAGGAAGACCTTAGCTTATATCCTGCAGTTTTCACAGTCTTAGCTAAATATCTTTTAATCCCTCTTCCTTGGCTTATAGAAAATGAATCAATGGCACTGACTATGTCATCATTCTGAGGTGTATGACCACTTCACAAAGAAATGGAATAGAGGATATGGAAAAACTAGAAAAAGGCATGGCTGATGGGTTCAAATGCACTCACATCAGATGTGTAGCACTTTTTGTGCTTCACATCTGATGCCTGCATACCTGTTGCACTAGCACTTAGACTTATATACTGCTTCATAGTGCTTTACAGTTCTCTCTGAATGGTTTACAGAGTCAGCATGTTGCCCCCAACAATCTGGGTCCTCATTTTACTGACCTCGGAAGGATGGAAAACTGAGTCAACCTTGAGCTGGCAGTGAACAATGAGTTAGCCTGCAATACTGCATTCTAACGACTGTTCCACCATGGCTCTTATAGTGGTGAATGGCTCTGTAACCCATTCTATTGATTCATCTTGCCTACCAAGCACTCTGGGAAGAAGAGCAGCAGTGAAGAAACCTCTTCATTACAGGCCCTCTTGCCACAACTAGACAGCACCCAACACTGTTTGTGATGGGTCAGACCTGCTTGACTTGGGACTAATATAGCGATGTGACCCTTAGTTTTTCTGTGCAAGGGATCATGGAATACAAGGCACTTGCTGAAAAAGTGGACAATGCTCCACTAACTCCAAAATTGATGACTTTTAACGTAATCCTTGTGATACTGTGCTGCCAGAATAATTAGTGTTGAGAAGCTAGTAAAGAGTTAGGCATGCTGTGGAACCATTTATCTGAGTCTCTTTCTCTATAGTCAAATCAATAATGAATTTTGGGGAGCTTTCCAATTTGCAGTTTGCTCTACTGCATGATGTTGTGCTATGATCTGAACTGTTCCAGAACTTTTTATGCTATTCTGATTTAGGTTTGGATCGGCTACAAAATTCAGCTGCATTTAATATGAGCTCCTTAAATATATGAGAGCCAATTTGATCAAGTGGATTAAAGGCAGCAGGCTAAACCAGGAGACTGTGAGTTCTAGTTGAAATGAAATGAAACCTTTTTTTATCATAGAACAACATGTGTACAATGAGATTGGCTGAGCCTCCCTTCGTGCAATTCCCCCCCCAACACATCCAGACACCACGTTGTAATATTATTATTGTTCATTTAGGAGTCTGACAGTTCATGGATAAAAACTGTTCTTCAGCCTGTTTATGTGGCTTCCTATATTCCTATATCTCCTGCCAGATGGTAGGAGAGTAAAGAAGGGCTGATCAGGGTGTGAGTCATCCCTGAGGATTTTCCTCACTCTTCTAAGGCAGTGGGTCCTCGCGATGTCATCAAGTGGTATCAGGGGACAGCCCACAATATTTTGTGCTGTGCTCACCACCCTTTGTAAAGTCTTTCTATCCGTGGCTGTCAGACCAGCATACCACACCATAATGCAATATGTGAGGACACTTTCTGTTGTGGACCGATAAAAGGAGGTCATCAATTGTAGTTCCACTTTATTTTTTCGCAAGACCCTAAGGAAGTTGGGCCTTTTTGGCCACCTGGATCATGTTGATTGTTGAGGTGAGATCTTCACAGTTCTGTCTTAAGCACAAAGTCAGCCTGGTAACTTTAGGCTAGTCACTCCCTCTCAGCCCTAAGAAAGTGACAATAAACCACATGTGAAAATGTTGCCTAGAAAACTACAGTCTCCAGGAGGCAATACTAATTTGAATGCATATATTCCTATCTCTATCTCTATTCAGTATATATAAAATCATTCATCTGTCGATCGTATCAGGGCTGCAAAGCTCCACAGGGCTGTGAGTTAGATTTTTTTTTCTTTTAATGACTCTGTAATCCCTTGCATAGGGGTGGACTTTGGGTGACTGAATGGAGCTGAGCATTTACTGGCCAGCTGTCCTTCCTGATGCCTATGCACAGCTACAGCAGATATTTTCTTTGTGCATCCAGAGACAAAAATATCAGCTGCTACCCAGGATCAAACTCACAACCTTCTGATTCTGAGGTGAGAGCTCCACCTCTAGGCCACCATGCTCAGCCATGAGACAGATAAAACAAAGTATTTGCTGAATATTTTGTAATTCTGGACCAACTACCTAGACCAGTGCTATTTCACACTGGATACAATACAGTGGGACAGACAGAGCTGAGAGTTTGCCCAATGCTGTCCGTGGGGATCTCCTACTCCTTTTAGAAGTATTTGTTTGTCTTCTGTGAATACTCTGCTTGAAAAATGTGCAAATAAACATTTGCACATGCTTTGAGCTTTAAGTGCATTCGCATCTGGAGAAATATTTTATCCAGAATTATTCCCACTTGGGAAAATAAAGATCTTGTAGTGTTTCAATATAGCATGCAAAAAGCTAGTTCTCTTCAAAATCCTCCCTCAGGTTTATTTTTCATTCCATGTTGCAGAAACATTACAGTGCCACCTTATTAATAAAAAAGTGCATCTTGCAAATTCATTGCACCTCATTTAAATGGGCCATTTTTGATCTATCACATAAGATTTGAAACATTTGGCTACCCCTGTAACTACTTCAGGATAAGTAAACTTTCATGTAACTCTAGATAACCTTTTCCATTTCCTTGGATGGGCAATTTTTGTAAGAAAATGTTGAAATTCACATTAATGTATTTTGGATCCACACAAATGCAGTAGGATTATGATGCATTTCCAGTTCTACAGGATAAAATTTATGTATACATGCTGATGCACACACACAGAGACTTGGCGTGCACACACACACACATACGCACACACAATCATGCTATTTCCTTTGGGGTAGCAGCTGAATGCAGAGTATAGAATAGGAGAAGGCAAACTGACAAAAACATGGATTGCAAGGATTTGAAATGACACTGGAGATAATCTAGCCTGACCCCCTGCCTAGTGCAAGCATCTACAGTACAAGATGTTGCACACATGTTAACACCCATCTGAAATGAACAGTGAGAGAAAAGCAGAGGTATAAAGGCACCCTAATAAGTGCACTGAGTGTGATGCAAGCTACAAACCTGAAAGGGATAGCAACTTTAATTACTAGAAAAAATACCTAATGATTATCTCCCTTCAGATATTCCCATAGCCAGACTCTCACGGCTGAAACCTACAATTAGCTACTGAAATATCATTACCCTGAGCCTTGTATAAAGCGCACCAAGATCACATGTCATGCCAGCCATTGCTAGTTTTAGGCCCAGGTCCAACATGCTCATATCTAGAAGAGACCGTGTGCCAGAAATTTCTGAATGAGGTTTTAAAAACCGTTCTTCTTTTGGCACGAGAGCTGATTCACTAAAAAATGTCAATTATGCCTGGAGTGATCAGCAGAAAAGGAAGAAGGTGCTACCCTAGTACCTGCTAGCTGGACAATATAAAGCAGAGGTCTCCAACCTTGGTGACTTTAAGACTTGTGGACTTCAAGTCCCAGAATTCCTCAGCCAGGAAGTTGAAGAGTTGAAGTCCACAAGTCTTAAAGTTGCCAAAATTGGAGACCTCTGATATAAAGAATGACACCTGGGTGACCATGGTGGAGCTGAAGGAGGCAGTACAGAGGGCCATGGGCAGTGACTGAGGGTCTGGCATAAATGAATGGCTGACAACGGTGACGATGCTGCTTTGTTTAAGAAACCTGTCTTACCGAAATTGCTATATGCAAAGTAATCTGCTGGATCTGCCTTCTATGGGAAAGGGTGAACCCTAGATAACCCGCCTTCAGCTAAAAATTGAACAGACCTGCCTCCGTTTCTAGGTTTTACATAATTCGAAGAATGTCCTAAGCATAAGCATAAGAGCTTCCCTTTCACTTTCGCATACCCTTTCACTTTATTTTAAAGCATGAAGGGAATTGCGATTCATCAACGAGGTCATTAATTTAAAGAAAATTGATGGATGCTAAGATGGGTTCCAGCTAGAGCTCAATTTCACAATTTAAATACCCTTACTCAGAATAGAAGGAAAGCCAATAATTATCCACACAGAGTCCAATTAAAGTCACAAAATCAGTCCATCTAAGCTAGTTACATCTTAAATGCTTGTATAGGATATTGGGGTTCAGATCAAAGGTAGACTTCATTGCACAGAGTAGAGTATGAGAGAGGGGGGCAGGCAGGGAAGGAGTGGGGGGGGGAGAGAGGCTCTTTTAAAATGCATTTCTCAGAGCGGTTTACATTAATCCCACCTGAATTCCAAATGAAGAAAGGGCTAGTCAAAGCAGGAAGTAGGAACAAAGCAAAAAGTAGAACTATCTCTCTTGTCCATATCCTGTGTCCATCAACCCCTCATTCTTAATCCTTTCATGTGCTACTCTGGTGACTTTCTGTTGTCCACAATGCCTTGCCCAGAGAAGTCCTTAAGAGGGAATTATTGGGGCAACCTGCTATTTCCAATGGTGAGCTAGAAAAGAATGGGTGGGATCTGGCTGGTATCTATCAGCCATTCTGATCACCATCCCAAAGGTTTCGTTTCTCCTGCCTTCTGATAGGACCATCGATTGCCTTGGCTTGATTTTGCAGAGACGGTAAAAAAAATTGCCTGGCAAATTCATTTTGCTTGAGGTAATTTGAATGGAATATGAATTGTCTACCTGTTCTTGGAAATTAATATAAATATATTCTAGCCATGAATGGATATGAATATATTTAAATAAATAATGCAGTTATGCTTGTTTTGGGTTCTGCAGCTCAAATCTTTGATGTATCTAACAACACCTTTGGAAAAGAATGGAATATGGAATATGAAAAAGAAAAAGACATCTCAGATGTCTGGTCAGGATCAAAACCATCCTAAAATGTATTGCAACGGCGGTTGAGAAAATATCCCACCTTCTACCTAGCTACTGGAAGACTGCAGCTGGACTTTCCAAAGGGTGTTTAGGGGTTGGTAGCTCAAATAGCTAGGGATGTGGTGTTGTCTATCTGCCTTTAGCGTATTGACTTCACAACTTAGTGGATCAAAGTTGTGTTCTATGCCAATCCCATCAAAAGCTGCTCATTCAGTTAAACTTTTCAGTTTAGCTTTCTTTCCAATCCCCATAATACTATATTTAGTAGAGAAGAGGGAACCTGAATGTCATCTGCAGCATTGAACAAGATTAAAGAATAGCTTCTGTTATTCCCTGCTACAGAACCAAAGGAGCCAGACAGCCTTATAAATTGTAATAGCAGCTAAGAGCTCATCACACAGTTTTTCTTTTGTGGTGGGTGGCTTTCAGACTGTATGCTGGTAACAGTTATTATAATTATATTAATTCCCATATGTGTAAATTAACACCGCAGGAGACACATTGATAATAGATGCCATTTTGTCACAATGCATCATTAATCAACAGGAAAGACATTTTTAATTTTTTTTAATGTGAGTTTATGGATGCTTGCATGTAAATAGGTGGCATCGTTTAATCAAACACAGCTTCGGAAGTAATCATTCTCACCGGGATGTTGACAAGGTGCTCCACAGACAATAGCAAAAACTGATTGGGGTCTTTTTGCTCAGATTAAAAGTATCAAAGTATCTGAGGTGGGGGAGAGATATGCTTGTCCCAGGTCTTCCAAACTAATCTCTTCTTGTGTTGGGATTCAATGCCAATAATTCTCAGCCAGGATAGAGAAGAGTATTGTAATCAAAACTTTCTTCAGAAATGGCTCCTGAATAATATAGTGTCCCATATTGTCCCAAGTTTTAAGCTCAGAGTTTTCCTAATAAATCAAGCCAGGATGGTAGAAGTTCTCCTGACTTTGGGCTAACCCCAGCTGTCAAGTTGTCATGGTGAAAGGAAGAGGCCGGAGGCAACAGCCACTTCCGCTCTGATTTATTGTTACAAAGTAGCCAACTGAAGCGCTGTCGGCTGGTCTCTCTTCCGATATACAATTCGGATGGGACCACAAGCCAATCAGCGACACAGATTTTCCTATCACTAGAGGCAGACCGGAGTGGAAACTGGTGCCTCAGTACTTAACACCAGGCTTCAAACCTGGTTTAGTTAGGCATCCTTTTTTCATATGCTGTCTAGGTAGAAAAGGACAGATCTGGCCAAATGAAATTCATTGGAAGGCTTCTTCAGGTGCCCGAATGAACTACTGAATGAGCTTCTCACAAGTTGTTCTTTTTAATCATACTGTAGATGATTGAGGTACTAAGATCCAAACTTCTGCTGACAAAAAAAGACACGTGGACAGGTTCATTGGAGTTAGGCAAACTTTGAGTTACCTTGGTGTCAGATAAAGGAGTTGTCTAAGTTACCGTAGTTAATAATTGGTTCCATTAGATGTTTTCAGCTTCTCTTCTTCAAGAATCGGAACACTAAAAACAAACTGGGTGGACACGACCTTGAAGACAGCCCTCCCTCTGTCAAGGACCTAGGAGTACTCATCTCAAAAGATCTAAGCCCCAGAGCTCACTGTAACCACATTGCCAAAAAATATTAAGAGTTGTTGACCTAATTTTGTGAAGCTTCTTTTTCGGTAACATTGAACTGCACACCAGGGCATATAAAATCTTTGCCAGACCAATTCTCGAATACAGCTCATCTGCTTGGAATCCACATTGTATAATGGTCATTAATACAACTGAACAAGTTCAGAGGTATTTTATGAGAAGAGTACTCCATTCCTCAGCCTGCAATAGAATGCCTTATGCCACCAGGCTTGAAATTCTGAACCTAGACAACTTAGAGCTACGCTGCCTAAGATCTGATCCAAGCTTAGTACACAAAATTGTCTGTTACAATGTTCTATGTATCAATGATTACTTCAGATTCAACCACAACAATGTAGGGACTAACAACAGATACAAATTCAAAGTGAACTGCTCCAGATTCGATTGCAGAAAATATGAATTTAGCAACAGAGTGGGCAATGCCTGGAACTCACTACCTGATGCTGTTGTAACATCCTCGAACCCCCAAAACATTAACCTTAAACTATCTACCACGAACCTCACTCCATAGCTAATAGGTCTGTAATGGTGCGTACATAAGCACAGCAGGGTGCCTACCGTCCCTGTCTTACTGTCCCCATTTATTCGTACTCATTTATTATGCATATACTTATACCTTATACCTATATGTTTATATAGTATGTTCTTACTT
>JANHFO010007254.1:16868-31110 GCA_032468095.1 Pareas carinatus
GCACGATATTATGAGGTTATCCAAGTTTATTTAGGGGTGGGTGTTAGATGCTGTGAACTGTTGCATTCTACATCATTTTATCTATATTCCCTTGAAAAATGCTCATGTGTCTTTTCATATCTTTAGTATCTATTATAGTATTTGGTTTCCTTGAAGAGAAAACTGATTTTATAATGCTATCCCAGAATTTCTACTATACTATGAAAAGGAGACTCGAAACGACTGGTTGTAACTTCCTAGGTGGGCTTTGCTTGGGCTGCTTCTCAAACAGTAGAAAACCCATTTAAATGAGATCATGAAATGTGCTGCTCTAATTTAATAAAAAAAAAAGTAATCCTATTAAAAGATGTTCCTGATGTAATCAAG
The DNA here is from genome assembly GCA_032468095.1 of Pareas carinatus. NCBI lineage: Eukaryota > Metazoa > Chordata > Lepidosauria > Squamata > Pareidae > Pareas > Pareas carinatus. The sequence goes on from JANHFO010007254.1 coordinate 17,235, forward strand.
TCTTTTATTAACACTATCACTGCTGAACCCAGTATTAAAAAGCAGTTTCCTTTATCCACAAGAGAAATTCCTTCTCCTACTTACTTGCCTTGCTATAAGTCTGCACATATTGAGTTCTTCCGTTCACCAAAAGCTCCCTTTTCTCATGGACCGACACCACAAATTCACCAGATCAACGAACTTACTCTGTTCTATTGAGCAGATTTGAGATAGTTTCTTTTCTCCCTGTGTTTTTAAAGGTGGGTATTTCTATGTATCTTTGTAGCAGAGAATTGGAAATTCGTTTCTTGAATTTATATTACTTATTAAATTTATAGACTGCCCATTTCACTATCCAAAGTGACTCTGAGTGGCAAAACAGCCTTGACAGATGACTTACTGTTCTAATGGTGCTACTTGATGCTGCTTTGGTTATATAAAGTTTAATCTTTGGATTAAAAAAAACAGCATAATTTTTGACATAACTTATAGGTGTTTTTTTTAAAACCAAAATGCAGATGATTCACTGAAAGGAATGAAACTAGCCAAGGCTGAGGGTCTGTGGAAGAATATTTTTATTTATTTATTATTTGTTTTATTTATATAGCCAAGCATATATGAGAAAAACAAGTATAAGTAGGAACATACTATATAAACATGTAGGTATAGATAAGTATAAGCATATGCATAATTATAAATGAGTACGAATAAATGGGGACAGTACACGCCCCCTTATAGACCTCTTAGTTATGGAGTGAGGTCCACGGTAGCTAGTTTAAGGTTAAAGATTTGGGGGTTTGGGGATGTAACACTGCTTGTTTTCCTGTCAATTATTGGGGGGGGACAATTTCGTGAAGTGTGGCCCTCTGTTGACCTTCTGAAGATATGCATGAGGACACGGCACTTACCCGGGTTGAACAGAATTGCACCTTTCAGATAGGCATATTCTTTAGGACTCAAGTCTAGGCTCCAGAAAGAGTTTAAGCAGCGCTGAAGGCGCTGCACGCTGGCCAGGGTAGGCTGCACCCGCTGCAGCTCCTGTCTCTTGCATTGGCCGTCAAGAAGGATCCTCTCCAGCATGCTGGGTACTGGAGTTTCCATAACCTCGAAGGTAACCATCTCCTGCACCAAGCCCAGAAGGAAAAGGGGAGGCCAGCAGCTGTCCAGCAGTAACAGCTGGTCTTCCCAAGGCAGGAGCTGGAAAGAAGGCAAGTTCTTCATGAAGCTGATGGTCTTCACCAAGACGTCAGAAGCAGCCTGGCAGGTAGCTTGCGGGGTCTGAAGGCAAACGGTACGGCGCTTGTGGCACAAGCAGCGCTGTTGGGAAGAGCCACGGCTAGCCTTGTGGTGAGCCAAGTTCTCACTGAGCAGGGTGTAGAGAATGGCATTCTCACTGTTCTCATGATGACAAGGACACTTCTCCCACTCCATATTCATCGGAGAGCCAAGCTGACTCACTCCACACAACCCAACTAGGCGCTTTCCTCCCGCCTGCAGCTTCGGCAAGGGTCCAACCTCTTCAGCTACAGCTCTTTCTTGTTACTCTGTGGCTTCTTTCGTCCTCTCCTTGGCTGCTATCATCTCTGCTTTTAAGGCTCCTGAATGGGCGAATAAATCCACCCACTTCAGCAGCCTTGACCTCCCGTTGACGAGCAGCAGCAGTTCATTGAAAAACAAGCACTGCCCTGGGCTGATTGGTTCAAATGAAGCGAGGTCTCCACGTGGCTCAGAGGACCATTTTCTCAATGAAGGTGCCAGAAGACTTGGGACCTTAACTGGATGCTGGTTATCAGTATAAACAAAGTCATTAACCCAGCCTGTACCATGGCACCAAGGCTCCAGTCTGTAATCAGCTTTCAGGAAATGATAGGGGTCACTGCCAAGGAGTTCACAGAACACACACACACACACACCAAGTCCAACAAAGAGAGTCCTATGCAAACAGTTCATAAAAGCTCTAGCCTTGGAATAAGCAACCTGGAAGTCAGGTAATCTAAAGATTGTTTAGCTCAGACAGCAGCTGCTCTTGCTAATAATGAAGAAAGAGGCAAGGAACAAAAAAAAGAGCCGATGTGCTCAACATGTCTTCAGTTGTGCAGGGTCTACTTTGGAGCAGAGGTCTCTAACCTTGGTCCCTTTAAGGCTTGGGGACTTCAACTCCCAGAATTCCCCAGCCAGCATAAGGTTAGAGACCCCTGCTTTGGAGAACACACTGGAAATGTATAGGTTTTCAACCTGGGGCCCATGGCAAGTTGCCAGAGGAGCCCATGGACAAGTAAAGAACAATTTGAAAAAAGTAATATGTCGATTAGTAATTAGTTGAAATTGCAGCAATGGGGTCTGCCATGTAGCCACGTTTTGGGGCCCATAGCTTTAAAAAGTTTGAAAATCTCATGTATAGCATGCGGGTATTTAAAATACAAATTCAGGTTGAACAGAGGCTCCAGTGAGTCAAGCAGTAGGTACCAAATTGTTTAACTTACTTATGCATTGTTAAGGATGACATTTCCAATAAATCTATTTTCGGGGTGGGGGTGGGGGGGTAAACTTACCAGCAGGTTTTCCCGCAATCACCTTTTTGGTTGGCTCCCTTGCAAGACATCAAACAAGTGGATCATTCTTCCATAGGAGAACCCAAGGCCCCACAATCTATTTTTCTATATGTAGCTTTTATACACATTACTGTGTTGGGAAAAGACACTAGGTCCTAGTGACCAACAGAGATCTAAAGTTGAGTAGATTACAAGAAAATACAGTCGTGCAGAGGCAATGAACACCACTGCCTCATGGCAGAAAATAAGGTGGTGCAACAATCCAGGTTCAAGAGAAAAGGCAGAGTTGGAGCATGCCCAGGCACACTACATCAGTTGACATACCAATGAATCAAGCACATTTCCCCCTTAGCTCATTGGTCTGCACAGCCTGAGAAGAAAGTAACAACAGGTAGTTTCTAGCAGGGAGAAACACCAAAGTGCGTGAAATATTTGACAGCCTAGAGGTGATGGAAATTGACTTTTTCAATCCTCTAGGTGTGGTACAACTGCAAGTTTCAGAACGCCCAGCCAAGAGCCATGGAATTCTGGGATCTCTACTCCCAAACCTTTTAAAAAACATCACTATGAGAAACCCAAAGTGTACATAACTCCTCCAGCTTATACACACATTGCTAGAGGCTACCTAGCGATCTGAAAATGGCCTACTGTATTCCATTGCTGGTAATTTTCATCACTGGAGTCAACAGACAATTGACAAATATAGACAGCAGAAAGGTACATAACAGTTTATTTAGAGCTGCTAATTATCTTGGATAGCTTGCTCCCGAGTACTCTGATAATCATGAGTTTGACAACGCATGAAAGCACCACCTTTTTAATCGTGCATGCACAATACGAGCTATTTGTAAGCAACAAAACAGAACAAAATGTTCTTCGCTGACCTGTCCAATTCTGAACAGAACAGATCTGACAAGGCGGACAGCTCTGACATCTTCAGCAAGCCAGAGACGTGCTTCTTGTTCATGGTGTTCCCTTTAACAGCCGAAGAGCCTTCCTTACTGTTGGCATTTTCTCATGTCAACACAATTCATGAGATTGACTTAAGATGAGCATAACTTCTTCCTCTCCTTGATGGAACCGGTGATATAACCACATCCTAATTTTCCTTGCATGTGGATTGGATTTGAAACTCCCCAACCTCAATACTGCAATCAAAACAATGAAGTATTTTGTAACTTCCAAAACATTTGAGTGTATTCCCACCAAAGCTCTGAGATAATTTACAAAATGGCTTTGGGAAAACAGCCGAGGACAATAATGTTGACAGGAACGAAAATAAGACCAGCATCTTGCATTATTAAAGATCTTAGCATCATTCTTGCAATCTATCCCAAATCCTGGACAAATGTACTCGTTTCACTACTTCTGACTGCCGTGTTAATTCTGAAGGCAATAAATAGACTGGTGGATAACATGGATCTGTGACGAATCGGCTCCCCACTGTAACATCTAAACGGCAACCTGTACGTACCCATCATACACCTCCTTATGCTGCTGCACCTTGGAGTGAAGGGAACATGCAGAAAGTATTTAAAGATTGTCAGTGCTTCATTTGATCCTGAAGCCGCTCCATGTTTTTATATGGAGTTCTATCTGTACAGTGATTGCTTGGTTTTTGAAACAACAAAAGAGTGATGTTATTTTGAAGGCAGGGCTACAGCCCTTTATTTAGGAGCAAGTGTATGATCAAGGATGAATATCAACTGCAGATTTTCAAAAAAATATTTTTAAATGTACCTTCCCAGATTTTCCAAAACTAAGAGAAGCTCAAGGGAAAGGAATTATTCCGTAATACGGCTCCCATTTATTTAAACCCTTCATCTCCCTAAAATATTGCCTTACAAAGATGAAGGACACACTCCTGATAACTGATGCTACTGTTGAAAATCCAGAAGTCTAAGCAGTATACTATATGGAGTTACCAGTACAACTACTTTTTAACCCCCAAACAGAGTGATGTGAATATTTGCATCGTCCCAAAGGGAAAGGTACACAATTTCCTGCCGTTTAAAATGTGAACGTTTGTCAGGAAATGAGAAAAAAATAGGGGAAATTGTATTAGTTGAATTTTGCTTTGGAAAAATCCATTTCTGGATGCTGTTCCATGAACCTGCAAAAGGGAGAGAAATGAGTATTAGTTGACAGGAATAACGAATACCTGACCCCCGGTTCCCTCTCCCAAGCACTAAATTGGAAAGAAGCAGTTTCTAATTGTTGACGTTAGTTTGACTCCTGCATATAAAGCAGGGTCTCAGCAAAGATACCGAAGAAAAATAATGGCAAAACATCATTAGGTAGTAAAAGAAATTCAGTTTCAGACACTATTTTTTTAAAATCAAACACTACTCTCTGGAAAGAAAGTACTTTTCAAAAAACAGAGAGTGACCAGATTAAGTAACAGCAATAATAAATGATAATTTAATTATTATTTATATTATAGAATAAAACAGAGAATACAGAAATTGTCATTTTGTAAAGTAACGCGTTTCTAAGCTATCACTGTGACATTATTGGCCATGACCTATATAAAATCACATCAGCTCTCTCCTTCACACTATCAGTAAAACTGCCCTATTATGGAACACAACAGTTGCAAATCAGCAATGATAAATCGATCAAATATTGCCCTTAGGAACGATTAGGTCAAATACGAATTTTCCAATGCAAGCAAATATTCTTGCTTGTGCATCACTTGAAGGAACATTTCTTACTAGAGCTTTTTGGAAATCATACTGTTCGGAAACAGTACTTCTGACATCATTTTCCCACTACAGTTAGCTCAGCAAAAGTCAGTTAGATCATATTTAATACTTAAGTATTATCTTCAAGCTTTAACTGCTTTTGCGTTCTTAATGTCTATGTAATTAGTGGAGTTCATACGATTACATTTATGTAAGACCAGGATAAACCTCTCATTTTATAGAAATATATGGAAAATTTTGCTGCCTAACTGTTCCATTGAAATCCATAGAAACAGGGGCACGGAGTTACTCACAGAACTGACTCTAACGTATTAAGCACATGGATTTTGCTGATCACCTGCAAGCGCACCATTCCCCCCCCCCAATTGTTTTAATTACTGATATGTTGCTTAGCCAACCTACTGAGCGAGGACACCTGTGTCTACTTCATGGGGTCACTTTTTCCACATTATCTGAAACGTTACCCAGCAGAAGGGCAAAGGGTAAAGTTTTAGAGCTAACAGACAAATTAAAAATATCGTTGGGGCCGAATGGCACTTTTCCAAGACTTCTTAATGAGTCAATCTGTAAAATAGCTGAATTATTAACTAAGAACACCCTTAATGATATCACACATAATGGAAGAATTAAGACCCAAAGAAGAGACACAGTGGAGAGCTAGGAGGAAGGGAAACAGCTCGTAACTTGGTGTGCTGATGGGGCTAAACTGCAGTCCAACATCCAGAACAAAAATTATGCATTTTCTGTAAAGCACTGGTTGTTTGAATATGTCACTACTGATACTCTAAAAAGGCCTCATATCCAAACCGTGACATTGCGCCCATGGAGATTAGCAAGGGAAAGACACTGCATTTCCCCCCACTTCTGGCTTTATCCCTTTTCTCTGCCTGTTATTTAGAATGACTGACGAAAAGCATTTGACCTTTAGTTACCCTGCCTGCAACTTGAGTGCAGGGAGCTTTCAAAAGGGGAATTACTCACAGAAGCTTCTATTGAGATCTCTGACAAGCAGGGCAGTAAAACAATAAAAGGCATGATTGTCTAGTGAGCGGTGTGTTATCTGACTTGGAGGCATACGGAGATTAGAGGCAGAGACATCACCACATCGTAGTTCAGGCTGAGATGGTACCGCCTGGCTTCATAGTCTCTACGTAGCACTTGCTTGCTGGGCTGTCCTTATAAATGCCACAACGCCTCCACCCGCACCCCCACCCCCGATTAAGAGGCAGGTCTGCCCTTGTCTGGAAAACAAACTGTTGCTCCCTTCTTTGCAGTGTAAAACTGGTCTTACTCACTTTTTTAGTATGTCCTGCTTCTTTTGCTCATCAGATGTGGGAAGCCCCATTGATTTCTGCCGCTGATCATACATCATTTTCTCAACCATGCTGCGTGTTTCGCTATCCAAGTCTGATAACTTGGAAATTGAAATAAGTGTATTAGAGAAATTCATATTAATTTGATACGTTTGTGCCTCATTTTCTAGACACCACTTAATAAAGCAAATAATTGCTACAAAACTCCCCTCCATTGAAGACCTGAACATTGAACGAGTCAAGAAGAGAGTTGTGAAAATAATTATAGGCCCTTCACACCTTGGACATAATCTGTTTCAATTTCTTCCCTCCCACTACCAGACATTGCAAACCAAAACAACTAGACACAAAGACAGTTTCTTCCCTCATGGCATCAATCTAAATAGCTAACTTACACAATACTGTTAAAATTTCTAGTAGGAATATATCATTATTTCCTATTACCTATTCTCTTAATTGTATGACAATTAACGTTGTTTATATCTTACAATATAAAACAGTTGTTTGTTTAGTACCATAGTTTGACTTGTAAACTGATTATTAGTATCCTAAAACTGTTCTAAACCTATCACAAAAATGTATTGTGACATGACTGTATTTTATAACATGATGATGTGATGAATGTACTTTATGTAATTGTATTCATGATTAAGATCGTGGCTTGTTGATTGCAGCTCATGTGCGCATGACATGATGAATGTACATTATGATTATGAATGTATCTTATGATTGTAATCAGTTTGCCTGTTGTATGTATGTAGGTATGGAGCATATACACCAGAGACAAATTCTTTGTGTGTCCAGATCCAATAAATTCTGATTCTGGATAAGACTTGTACATATAGCAAGGAAAGACTGTTTTTTCAGTCCACAATCACAAAAACTGTCTCCTGTTCTATTCCTTGGCTTTCACTGCTGTATATTTAGCAGCAGCAACATCTCATCAAGGCCTCTGAACAAGAACTCTAGACAGCGAGCCATTGAAACTTATCTAAACGATTGAAGGAGGAAGTCTTTGCTTGCCAGGAGCAGCATATAAAAAAGAAACTAAGGCTTGCTTAGGAAAATACACATTAGATTGTAGTTTTTTTAAAAAACCAGTTTGCTGCTCCTTTCTTCCTGTGTGTTTGGAAACCACGCCCTGGAAAGGTTTCTCATCCAAGAACTAACTGTAAAAGAATTCAGAGCTGACCTTGGAGAGGGTATGAGTAAGCTGTTAAGCAGGGACTTGGAAAAGAAATTATATTGGCTTTCAAACTGTTAATATAATAAACCCTACAACAATAGCATAAGATTCCTGGAATCTCCATATTCTTTTCTTGCTTTGACCTACTTCAAAGGGCTAACAAAAAAGGAACCCTGCCTGGGAGAGTCAGCCAGATGCTGCCATTTGCTGAAACAGACTGTGGTTACAATTTAATAATGTAACGGATTCTACCATGTGCTGCTAACAATTAAATCTTTTGACAGTGTGTGAACTGCAGTGACCCTAATCTTTCTCAATCACAGGAGGGTAACTTGAGGCTGACAGTGTTATGGTTGCCTATTCTCTGAATGGTGGGTGCAGACCCACATTAACTTATACCAAGCTGCAAGTGAACAGCAGGGATCTGCTATACCCTTGTTTGTATTAGCAGCTAGGACGACTCCTACTTCCAGTGGCAATCATGGAAGCTGGAGGAGGTGGCAGTTAAAATTCTCTGCCATGCCATGATCCTCCACAGCCTATGTGTATGTGAAGAGTGTGCCTGCCTGAGTTACACCCTCATCCACCATGGCCACCAATCCATTCCAGAAGTGAAATATGTAAATTTGGGCCACAAATGGTCAAGCAAGCACTTCCAAGTTAAAACAAAACCTGACCAAAGAATCACTTACTTTTGAATTCTCTGGATTAATTTTCTTGGTATTAATCTCTGGGTCTGTTTGAACTAACTTGTTCCACCATTCCATCTTGTTGATCTAGAGTGAAAAAAGAAATAGTATTATGTAGAATACATGTGGGTCAGCTTCTTTGGATCTGGCCTATGCATTAGGGACTTAATGTTTTTTTTCTTGTAAAGAAAGCAAGATATATTCTTCTGTCTCATCACAATAATTCTACATACATCTTACTTGGTGAGCTCTATTCAACAGGTACTAAATATAAAGTATCAGCACATATGAGAACTCTTGCAAAATCATCCTTTAACTAAAATCCAGAAACATTTGCTCTTTACCTTTTCCAAGTGCACAGTGACTATTTTCCCATCCTCAATCAGCCATGAGCTCTCCTCCACCTTCACCTCATTGTATAGGTCTCCATCAATCACGGGGGGATGGCCCTTTAAGCCCACCTTCAGATGGCGCCTCTGTATATCAACCACCATATCCTTTCCCTTCAGTTTGAAGTTCACACTGAATGGGATGACAAGCTGGAGAGAACAGGAAGTGAATTCTTCATGAAAACCTCAGGGACGGAAAACATGCAGATCACTATTAATAAAATCCTATGATTGCAAGGGATCTTGGAAATCTTCTATCTACTTTCCTGCCCAGGGTAGGAATCCTGAAACCAATGCAGATAAATGACTTTATTTGAAGCACTCAAAATTCATGAGACAGGCTGTTCCAATTACCTCTCGTGGTTAGGAAATTCCTCCTTATTTCAAGTTTCAATACTGCTCTTTAAAGCTGCCATTCGCCTCATTCTTGTCCTATCCTCAGACACTAGAAGGTCCTTCCCTGTGATGGCCCTTTAGGACTGGAAAACTACTACCATATCTCTCCTTAGCTTTCTCTTCTTTAAGCTAAACGTACTCAGTTATTGAACCATTTCTCACAGAGTTTAATCTCCAAACTCCTTACCATCTTTCTTGCTGTTCTCTACACTTATAACAATCTATTTTATTATAGTTCTGCTTACTGTTCTATTTCTCACATAGAATGGCATTCTATGGCCAACTCTAAAAGAAAGTGAAGCAGTTATTCATTAAGTAGTGGAATCCACGGTCAGATATCTCTTTTTTCCTTATTATCCAAAAGAGAGTTATGAATCACAGATAAATATTTCACCGATTCAGTTTACTCATAAGAAGCAGAGGATATTATGTAAAGTTAATATGCGCTTCAAAATCTACAACTTACATCCAGTTCTGAGAGGGTCTGGGTCCACCTGTAGTTTGGCAGATCTGCTCCATTTCCAGAGTTTGGCTTAAGTTTACCTTTGTCCTTCTCATCTTCCTCTTCTTCATCGGTATCCTTATACAACATAGGAGTGTAAATAAAATACGTTTCATAACTTTTAAATGAGGGATTTTTCTGTTTACTGGATTATTTATAGAGCCGGACAATTAAATTCTTCTGCATGTTCAACTTTCCTAAGAGTCTTCTCTGCTTAAGTCAGGTTTTAAAAATGCACTGCAAAAGTCCTTTTGCTCAAAGCCAATCTGGGGTGTGTGTGCGTATGTGTCGTCTTATATCCACTTGAACAAATGCTAGAATTTCATGCATTTACAGTATTCTCGCTAACATCCTCCTTATTTTCAACCATCTTAAAAGCAATGAAATAATAAACAGATCAACAATCATATTTTGTGCCAGCAGCTCAAATCTTGAAAAATACATTACCTGTTTACTGGATTCGGGAGATTCCACCGGAATTTCAGCAGCCTTGACAGGTATGTTCTTTGTCTCATTTTCTTTCTTCTCTTTGTTCTGTTTCAAAAGAGTAGTGCCTTAATAAGTCTGTTTTATCTGTGATATGCACATTGAAGCAGTTTACCCATAGCAGTAATCCTACATCAATCATATCCAACACAAACGGCAACACTGAGTGGCTCATGTAAAAATCAAAATGAGAAATTTTCCAAATATACCGCAGTTATATTATGCCTCACCAATTGAGGGAATCTGATTCACACCTGGTCTATTTCCAGCTGCAATCTTTCTGCCTCTTCATCAGTCAGCTCCTTAATTCTTGGCTCGCTGTCTTCCTGTTTACTTTCTTTGGCAAGTTTAGCGGCTTGTTCTGCTTTTTCCCGCTGTTCTGCTTCTTGACGGGCTTTCTTCTCTTTCTGAGCCTTCTGAGCATGTTTGTTGTGGTAACTGAAAGTCTCTGTGATTAACTGGGATGGAAGAATAGAAAAGTAGTATAATTTTATAAAAAACTGAATTGGAAGGATCGTTCTCAATTACACAAGCAGTAAAAATGATCTCAAGTCAAGCTCCAAAGCTGCTTTCTTCCATTTTCCATGTTGTTTTCTTGGCAGAGATACAGAAGTGAACAAAAGGGGGAGGCTCACTATAGCTCACATTGAAAAACTATTCCCCCCCTGCCCAATTTGTTTTTATAGGGAGCTAAGGGTACCAGACCTGTAAAGCTTATTTAAGCCAAAAAGAGACATATTCACTACTGGTTAAAATTTTGTTTTTCCTCCAGAAAGGACTGTAACAGGAAATATATAGTTGTTGAAAGTTTTTAGAATAATAAAACTGATCTGATCCTTTCCAAAGAGTCTGCAGTAGGAAAGAACAGGGCCACCTTTGTCCACAGTTTAGAGAAGTCCTGAGGGTCAGGGCTACAGTGTGTTTGCTCCAAGCTGTGACACAATTATTTGGCTGCACAACTGGCTTAATTTCAAGGGTTCCCACTGATGGGTGACCTTCACAGCTACTGCAGCAGCCAAGGGTCGTGAATAGAAGTGCTGAAATTGGTAACACATAATCTATTTTGCCCTTTGGATGGTGACATGTCGGAGACGTATGCCAACTTCTGACCTTGTCCACTGCTGTCAATTTGAAAAAAAACGGACAGAAGAATGCTCTTTAAGTGGTGAACAATTGGAAATCTTAGCCTTTATGTAAGAGCTTAGTAACTGCTGGCTTCCTCATATAACAAAATCTGATTTTAGATTCTAGTGACTATTCCTTTCATGGAATACTCATTTTACTAATTTAAGGAGCAAACAGGTTTTAAATGGCAGTGTTCTAGACCGCTATAAGGATTACTTTCCAATTTCCTATATATCACCTTTAGAAACAGACTTTGATTGACTTTTGAAGATAAAGGTATGGGTCAGCACTGTACATCCCTCTGGGAATGTAACAGTTCCTTTTAAAAGGCTTTGTAAGTAATTATAATATGCAGAAGAACTATATAAATGGCTTGAGCATATTTTAAAAATCTAAATAGTTTCATAAATTAAATATTCTATTTAAACTGCTCACTCATATCAAAGGATAACAATTTATTCCTTTTTAGAAACAAATTCACAAAATATTGCTTGGAACAGTTACAGAAGTTATTAAAACATTTTTTAAAATCATGATGTGTCATATTGCCCCATCACTCTATCAGTAAAACAGAGAGTGATTTGGAAATAGAGTGGATCATGCTGAACATTTCACAAAATCAGGTTAGAGAAATTCTGCTCTTTGGGAACAAACCACTGTTGAAGAATTGGACTTAGTACTTTCTAGGAGAGAACAAACAAAGTAAACTGGTATTATTGATCCTCGGGTGTCTGAGTCAGGTCAATACATTTTAGACATGCTAGCTTTTCAACCAGCCTTTCGTCAAAGCTTAACCAAACAAAACGAATCAAAACATCTATTTTTACTGTCATACTGTGAAATAAAACCTGCTCAAATAAGGTCAGACATAACATAATGTGGCCTCTCCAGTTTCTTTCCAGAGCCAGCAACTACAAACAAAGTCAAGGAAAAACGGGAGAGTCAAAAGCACATTGTGGGAAATATTTCAATCTGTATTAAAGAGAAAAGTATCTTTATAAACAAAATCATATACCTTCTCAGCAGCACCTTCTTCTCCTCCAACAAAGAAATCAGTTTTGCGTCTCAGGAAACTGAAAAATGTGTTCACAAGCTGCAAGAACAAAAGTAGCACAGTCAAGGGATAATAGTTCACATTTCAACCTACACGATGAACATGTTGCTTCACATAAAAACATACGCCACATAGAAGTGCTGCGCCTACCCAAGTTGCTTGTGGAGAGCCTGTTAAATGTAGTGGTTGGAGTGCTGGAGTCAAAACTGGGAGACAATGAATTTTAGTCCTCCCTTAGGCAGGAAAACTGAATAGGTGACTTTGGGCTAGCCATTCTTTCTCAGCCCAGTTCACCTCACAGGTTTGTGCTGGGAAAATAGGAAGCAGGTGCATTAAATATCCTACCCTGAGTTGTACGAAAATAAAGGCAGGATACATTTATCATAGACTAGATAGTATAAGCAATATTATTTTGCCAATACTAGTGATTCTTCTGCCCCCAGGAACACAACCTCTAATGAACTACTCCAACCTCAATTATTTTAGGACAAATATCTATTCAAGGAAGTTAGAGCAATCACCAACCAAAACTTTAACATCACCTTTCAAAAATGTTCACACTAGTCTCCTTTAATGTAAAGTTTAAGTTCTGAACAAGCTATCTCAATAAAGGTTCAGCAGTTGAGTGTTTAATGCAGTTGTGCACAATTTTACTTTTACTTATGCCTTTTCAATTAAAGCCACTAGTTTAAAGGCTCAATTGGTCTATCAGAACAAGCATGTGTAATTGTTCCCACCTTGTAGGCTAGGTAGTAACTATCTAGTAGTATCTCAGGTAGATAATTTCACCATTTAAGCTTAGATGTTCCTTTAATCCTGATGTGTTAGGTTTTCATCTTCTGGTTAATTAATCAGCTTCTACTGGTAAGGGGAATCAACTCAATAGGAAAGGAATTTTAAGGCACCATTCAATCTAAACGGAAATTTTTGGTATTCTAGTTTATAAATCTATTTCATGTCTGCTACTGACTAATTTTTTTGTTGCTGTATTAACCTGAGACCATTTAAAAATTATCAAGAGATTCAGCAGTGGGATATTCTATAGCATTATTGCTGCACGAAGAGATATTTCCTTTCATCATTATCAAGATTTTAGTGAAAGCTAAAGGCAAAAACTAGTATTGCAGAGGGAACTTCTCCATGTGCTAGGCAATAAGAGAAAATGGCATATTTTCTTTTAAGATTCCCTTGACAAATTTTATAAAATTCATGTGTATTCCAAGACTTTAGCTTGTATAATAGTAACATACTATTATGTTACTGTTGAAGTATAAAATATATTGACAAAAGTATGCAATTTTTCCCACTCTAAAGATTTTATTAACAATATATTTTATTAAATGTATGAAGCCATCATAGTCTCTCTCTCTGTGTGTGAAATAGCTATACACATACATATACATCTATATCTATAGATATATAATCCAAAAACGACTCACTCACTGATTTATGACTCATCAAGAGATCTCTAAAACCATTAACACTACAAAGATGAAACTG
>JANHFO010007254.1:41176-51357 GCA_032468095.1 Pareas carinatus
CCCCCCCGGGTTCCCCCTTTGGCTACCTTCTGACAAGCCAGATTCACTTCACAACCATGTGACTCGCTTCACAACGGTTGTGATTCACTTAACAACGGAGACAAGAAAGGATCATACACCGGGACAAAACACACTTCAGAAATGTCTGGCGTAGCCACAGAAATTTGGAGCTCAGTTGTGGACATAGGTCGAGGACTGACTTCTAGCTCACTCCGGTGGACAAGCCGGCAGCCCCTCAAAAGTGGAGAAACGTCTTTAAAATCTGAGAGCTAAGAAGGACCTTAAATGTGATTCAGCGGAGGAATTCCAGCTGGCAGGGTCCAGGAGGAGAGCCTTTTATGGGATAACAGAGTTGGAAGGGACCTTGGAGGTCTTCCAATCCACCCCCTGCTCAGGCAGGAGACCCTATGCCAGGGATGGCCAACCTTTTACGCACCGAGTGCCCGAAAGAGTCGCGAGTAATGAGTCGCGGCTCGTGACGTCATCGCCTGGCGCCGCTACTCTCTTTCGGAGCATGTACATGGCCCTGTGACATCATCGCCTGGCGCCGCTGCTCCTTTGTGAGCATGCTCAGTGCTGGGGCGATGCTGGGGCAACGGCGGCACGGGTACCATAGCTTCGCCATCGCTGCCCTTATACCATCCCAGACAAATGGCCGTTCTCTTAAAAGCCCCCCTTCCGATGGAGCACCCACAACGTCTATCCCCACTGCCAGGACGTTTCCCTTTTATTTTAGGCCGGATCTCTCCTCGATTGGTTTCCACCCACTGCTTCTTCTCCTACCTTCTGGCGCTTTGGAGAATAGCTTGAGCCCCTGACTGCTGTGGGCACTCCGTCGCTGGGAGTCTATAAGAAGAGACTGGGCAGCGACTTGTCTGAAAGGATATAGGGTTTCCTGTTTGAGCCGAAGGGGTTGGACTAGATGACCTCCAAGGTCCCTTCCAACTCTTTGTTATTCTATGCTGTTCTCTTTGCTCATCCCCTGCATCCTTTGAAGACTCGGCTCTGAGGGGGGGGGAATGGGATATGGGATCCTCGGTGCTCTCCGGCTTAGTAGTTTTTCTGGCAGACATTTCATTATCCAACTAGGTAACGCCATCAGTGCAGTAATGTCGCCTCTGCATGAAAGCCCCCAAGCTCTGTGAGCACCAAGAACCCCAAAGCTGCAAATGTTCTCTTCTATAAATAAGGGGGTGCTCCTCTCTTTCTTAAAAGCCAAACAGGAAAAGGAACATAGATTCTAACCTAGAACTAAGGAGACATTTTCCCGACAGAACGATTAAATCAGTGGAACGGGTTTGCCTTCAGAAGTCGTGAATGCTCCAACACTGGATGTTTTTAAGAAGAAATTGGACAGCCATTGGTCTGCAACGGGATAGGGCAGTGGTGGAAAACCTATTTATTTATTTTTTATCTATTTCTATTTCTATTTCTGCACCGCCCTTCTCCCCGAAGGGACCCGGGGCAGTGTACAGCCAATAAAACACATACAGCATACAAACAACACTTTAAAAAATAATTTAAAAAATAACTGTATACAGTGGCTGAATTTAAAAGACCGAAAATGTAAAACCAATTTGTAACATATTTAAAATTTAAAATTATTTAAGATGAATAAAAAAAATTCAAGCGGGAGAGGTGTGACTAGGCCAAACCGTCCTGAGTGAAAAGATGTGTTTTTACGGCACGGCGGCAAGCACGGAGGTCCGAGATAGTTCGCATCTCCGGGGGGGAGGTCGTTCCAGAGGGTGGGGGCCGCCACAGAGAAGACTCTCCCCCCCTGGGGGTCGCCAGCCGACATTGCCTGGCCGACGGCACCCTGAGGAGGCCCTCTCTGTGGGAGCGAGCGGGTCGGTGGGAGGTGTTTGCTGGCAGAATGCAGTCCTGTGTGCCACAGCGGGCACACAGGGCCCTCTCTATTGGCGCCCAAGCATCGCCACAGAGCGAAGCATGCAAAGAAAGAGAGGAGTGGCGCTGGGTGATGACATCACAGGGCCCCGTGCAGGCTCAAAAAGAGAGTAGCGGCGCCAGGCAATGACATCACGAGCCGCGACTCGTTAGCTGCGACTCGTCCGGGCACTCGATGCCTAAAAGGTTGGCCATCACTGGCATATAGGGGTTTCCTGCCTGAGCAGGGGGTTGGACTAGAAGACCTCTGAGGTCCCCTCAGACTCTTGTTATTGTTATTCTGTTCTCCTTTGAAGGCTCTGTGGAGATTTCATCCTTGGCGGATCTCCCACAGCTCCAAGCATGGCTCTTACCTCTTCCCACTGGTGAATGTACCGGATGAGACGGGAGAGGCGCAGCAGCCGCAGGAGGCTCAGAATCTTGGTGAAGCGGACGATGCGCAGTGCGCGGGCCGTCTTGTAGACCTCAGAATCCATCCCCTTCTCCACGATGAGGAAGATATAATCCACGGGGATGGAGGAGACGAAATCCACCACAAACCAGGTCTTCAAGTACTTCTTCTTGATCCGCTCCGGATCCAGAATGATATCCGTATTGTCCTCAATGACGATGCCCGTCCGGAAGTTCATAACCAGGTCCATGAGGAAGAAGGTGTCCGACACCACGTTGAAGACGATCCAAGGGGCGGTGGTCTCCTCTTTGAAGAAGGTGATGCCGACAGGAATGATGATCAGGTTGCCCACCATGAAGAGCAGCATGGTGAAGTCCCAGTAGAACCTGGAATGGAAGGACCGACACGAGAATCAAGACGTGGGAGGGCATCGGAGCAAGCAACCTGGGTCTAGAGCTAGGCTGCGGCTGCGTTCGCCCACCGCCACCTCAGGACATCGAGTGGATGCAACAATCCATTTAGTGACCATTTTTCACACTTATGACTGTCGCAGCAACCCCAGGGTCACAGCCGATTAAAATACATTCGGATGCCTGACAACTGCATCACATTTATGAAAGTTGCCCTGGGGAGGTCACATGATCCCCTCGGGCGACTTTCTGACAAGGTCACGGGATCCTCTTTGGTGACCTCCTGACAAGCAAAGTCAGTGGGGGTAGCCAGATTCACTTAACAACTGTGTGGCTCCCTTAACCACAAGGACAGAGATGGAGTGGCGCAGTGGTTAGAGCACAGTCCTGCATTCTACTTCTGTTGACAGTCGGCTGCCAGTCAGTTCAGCAGTTCGAGTCTCACTAGCTCAAGGTGGACTCAGCCTTCCGTCTTTCCGAGGTCGGTCAAATGAGGACCCAGATGGTTGGGGGCAATAGGCTGACTGTGTAAACCGCTTAGAGAGTGCTGTAAAGCACTGTGAAGCACTATATAAGTCTAAATAATAATAATAATAACTAGAAAAATGGCATTGATTTGCATAACACTACTGTTGTACAATGGGACATGTGACACTGCTACAATTTTTAGCTGCTCTTCAAAATAGGACAGGAAGCACTGGAAATGGATAAATATGAGCTGCTGATTTGGAGATTAAAATGGGTTGCTTATGGGAAGAAAGGAACCAAGATACCTAATTTTCAAAGGTACAGATGGTAGCTATCAGGTTTATAAGTGCTAAAAAGAAGATCGTAAGCTTTTCCCTTTGTTTTTTTGCTAACATTTACTTTCCCCCATTCTTTTAATTTCTTTTCTTTTTCTACACTTTTGTAACTCTTTAAGCTTAGGTGAAAATTCTTTTTTAAATAACACACACACGCATGCACACACAATAGGACAGGAAGCCACTTAGGCAAGCGGTAAAAAAAAATCAAACGGTGCAGGTTCCAACAAATGTAAACAGTTGAAATAATGGACAAGGAAAATACATAGTGCCTTCCTTGGTTTCTGTTCTTTTAGCAAAGTAATCCATGCAAGTAATCCATCCATTTGAGAACTGCGATGCTAAGAAAATGGCTCGGCTTGTATTTATTAAAAAAAATAAAAAATCCTTCTCCGCGTTTTTAAAATTCCATTTCTGCTTGTTAAGAAAAAGATCACTAAAGCCTTAGAAACTCCGAATCCTTGAAATACATTCCATCAACCTTCCATTGCATGTCTGTAAGAGGCTCTCTGTTGCCAGGGGAGCGGGATGTATGCTTTAAAACTACAAAGATGAAAAGCTCACATTCTCAGCCAAATTGCACAATGCTGCAGTTAGGGATACCCAGTCCTGTTTATGCCTGCCCCAAGAGCCCACCTTAAAGCAAAGAAATTCACCCAGCCATTCCCATGTCCAGCTGAGAGGCTGTAACTCAACCAAGCCATCGGAGAAATAGTGTAGCTGTCTTTGAGTTGATCTCAACTCCTGGGAAATACATCCAGACATCCCTGGGGTTCTCTTGGGAACATTACAAAAACGGTTTGTCCCCCTTATCATGCTTAGGTGTCCTTCAAACCTAGCTAGGGAGCACTGTTGATAAAGTGTTTCGACCTCCAAAGAAGCAACAGGTAAAGATCAAAAACAGCCACCTGGGACCATGGCTTCTTTTCAAAGCAGGACCAGGTGAAATATTTACTGCTAGAAAAAACACAGTCAAAATGACTGCTTCAATAATAACTAGAATCTTTTCCTCTTGATATATTTTGCACTTTATCAAGGGAAACCAGTAAAAACTAGACTAATTTTTTTCCTTATTGAGTTCATTTTTAATCTCTCTCTCCAAAACCCACTGCTTATCTTCTGACTGCACTAGATTGTAGTTTAATGTGAATGACAAGAGCATTTTCCCGTTGTTTGGAATGAAGAAACTTGAGGTGTGCTAAAGGTAAGCGTTTGCTGAGGATTGTGAACTGACTTCAATTTGAGTGCTCAAAGTGACTTTGAAAGGTTAGAATTAGCGAATTTGCTGATCAAACACCTACATTGTTTTACACAGATTTGAACCCTGACCTTTGTGGTCACTCTGCTCTATTTCTCACCTAACTTAGGTGGGGCTTCGGGACTGTAGTCATAACTAAAGAAGACCTTGGCAGTGCTCCATTATGTTAAAAGGAAAAAATATATATTTATGAAAAGGAATACAGGAACATGGAAACCCTTTAGAGTCCCAGGCAAGCAACGAGCCCTCTTAGAAATAAGCAGCCATGAGGGCTAGATTCTTCCTTTTAGTAAAATGCAAAGAATTATTTACTTCCCACGTGACACGATAAGTCTCCATTTAAAGGCCAGAGGTTACAACCCAGAATTATTCTTGTCTATTCATACAACCACATTCCCCCTCCCCTTGAATTTTTTGATTATCAAGCACTGGATAATGGAATTCAAAAATTGGAGAATTTCAGGTGGCATTAAAAAGCCAAGACAAATTCCTAGCCCTTAAGGCTCTGTGATGCCTTAAGAAACCTCAGAAGCCAGCAGAACCTGAAGCACCTCATTACAGCAGCCCAAGGACAAAGTGTTCATACCTGGAATACCATTTGCCTCTCTCCATGGCTATCAGGAAAAGAATAATATTACATTTTATATATATATATATATATTACAAACTATGTTATGTTTATTTATTTGTGTATATGGGCACTCACTCATGGTTAAGGCCCAGTGTTAGAATAGATTTAATTTATTGTTGAATAATTTATTTTGCTATAAGCGAACAGGCAAATCCCAGTCAACCATGATTTTAAAACTAATATTTTTGCATGTCATGACAGCTACAGGTAGTCCTTAACGTATGACCATTTGCTTAATGACTATTCAAATTTATGATGGTGCAGTCCTCACAGTTATGCCCATTGTACTGTCCCTGCGGTCACATGATAAAAATTCAGGCACTTGGCTACTGGCAAGAGGGTTCCAGCAGCCTGTGATCACGTGATTATTATTTGTGAGTATCCCAGAGGGTTTCTGACAAGCAAGGTGAATGAAGGAAGTTGGATTTGTTTAATGACCACATGATTCACTTAACAACCACCGCAAAAAGGGATCCTCAGATTCTTGAGGTGGCTCCATTGCTGTTCAAATGTTGTGTGCGTGTGTATTTAATATGGCTGTAGTTGACTGTTTATCTTTTGTTTACTGTACACGGCCTAGAATAACTTATGAGATGGGCAGTCATATAAATTCGATAAAGAAATAAGCTAGTATAGAACTAATCCAGAGCAGTTTTCTTTAGGGCAAAGGTTCCATGGTTTTATATCCTATCTGTATCATTTAAATTAAACCGCTTGCCTACGTGGGTGTTTTATTCTCAGTGGCTATGTTCGTATGATTTTAAGTCTTGTTATTTATTTTTTTACTTTTTCTTTGCTGCCCAAAGTCAATTGGTGAGATGACCATACTGAAATAAATAAATACCCATGATCTCTGTGCTATTTCAGAATTTTAGGAGGGCCTCAATTTAAAACGTAGCTTATTCTTGGCGCATAGTTACAAAAGCAGTAAATCCCAGCATGTGTAGTACAGCCAACGCAATATTTGGAATGACATCAATGGAACATCATTAACGAGCACTCCATGTCTAAGGCAGTCTGAAAAAGCCACCTTTTTGATGGCTTCCCTAAAAAAACCAACAGGTTGGTGGGGTAGTATAATTTTTCAGGGTATCTGTGTGCTATTCCAAAGAGGAATGTGGCTGGGGCTGAAGTCCCTGAAGATGACAGTTCTTTAAAAATGAGATTTGGGGATCACCTACTCCCCCAAAACTTATTAGCCAGGCAGATGTCATTGAAAGAGAGAGATTCAAGTTCTAGACTTTGAAGGGGGTAAAATATATTTCGACTTGCTCCTACAAGAAAACTGGTGACCAGCCCAGCTCCTAAAGTAGAGATGTTACGCAGGAAAACTCTATGCCACAATCACTGCATTCTGGACCATTTGAAGCTTCTGTGTGGTCTTCAAAAGCAGTTCCCTTTAGAGGACATTGCAGCATTCCAAGCAAGAGCGACAATGATTGTGAGCATGGCCATAAACAAACTGAAAATTCAAGGTCCACTCACAAACTTTCTCTCGTGTATACCAGAAATTCAAGTGACATACGATCAGGATGAAGGAACCCTATGTTGGAACAACCATCCAAATCTGATGGTGCATCTTATTTTTCTGTTCTCGTTATAGAGGGATGCCTGAAGGTTCAGATGGACGCATGAAGAAAACACATACTGAAATCAATGGCAAAACAACCAGACTTTATCCTGCTCATCAGCCTTGCAGGTGGTCATAGAAACTGAAGAGCTGGCCATTAGACCATGTCATCCAATTCCTTGTTCAGTTTAGAGAAATAAATGAAAGAATTCCTGCCAAATGTCAATCCAGGTTATGCTTAAATATACTTTATTCAATGGACAGAGCATAACACTCTCTTTGAGCTAATGAGCAATGTTGAACCATCGCTAGTATTCCATTTGTAACTGTCTCATCCAAGTGGTGTTTAGTCAGAGAAAGGGAGGGAGGGAGAGAATTATCCCTGGTATGGCTCAGATTGTAGGTTCCTTGGTGCTCTCTTGAAGACATTTCATTTCCAAGCTAGATAACATCATTAATGCATTGATTGTCAAATTCCACTGTGGGCCTGAAACCTGTGCTTCGAATTTGCCAATGCTGGATGAAGAGGGATGGGGGAAAGCAGAGAAGCACCGCCATGCTTTACGATGGCTAAAATTTATTTACATTCTTCTTCTCTGATAAGGTGGTTCTCCCAGGGCACTTTACAA
Source organism: Pareas carinatus (assembly GCA_032468095.1). Classification (NCBI taxonomy): domain Eukaryota; kingdom Metazoa; phylum Chordata; class Lepidosauria; order Squamata; family Pareidae; genus Pareas; species Pareas carinatus. The sequence goes on from JANHFO010007254.1 coordinate 48,777, forward strand.
TTAGTATTGAGTTAGTTTCATTTCCTCTCTGCCACGAGATACAAACTCAAAGTAAATTGCTTCAAACTCAATAGCAGAAAATACGATTTTAGCAACAGTGAGGTCAGTGCCTGGAACTCACTACCTGACATTGCTGTTACATTCTCAACCCCCCAAAACTTTAACCTTAAACTTTTTACTGTGGACCTCACTCCATTTTTAAGAAGTCTGTAAGAAGACGTGCATAAGTGCACCAGCATGCCTAGCGTCCCTATCCTACTGTTTCCATTTATTCGTATTCATTTATTCTGCATATATTTATACCTGTTTATACCTCTATGTTTATATGGTATGTTTATACTTATACTTGTTTTCTTATACTTGTTTGACTAAAATTAAAAAAATAGTTTCTAAAGAATTGAAAACTTTTTATAACGGTGGAGCCGGATGGGAAGAGTCAGAGTCAGCTTCACCATTTCTCTTGTTCTTTGCAACCTTCCTAATAAATCAATGGACTTTTGATGATGATTTGTTTCAAGAGTTTCTTTGAAGGGAAGGATTTTGGGACAACTGACATTGATGATGTTACCTAGCTTGCTAAATGAAAAGTTTGCAGGAAAACTACCAATTCAGAGAGAATCTAGGACCCCATAGTTCAGCTTTGAGCTATACATATTCTCTTCTACGGCTCAATTTTTTTGTAATCATGACATAGCTGGATCACCAGAAGGATGATCAGTTCATGATAGCCAGTACCCATAGATCTGTGTGGATGCTCAGCATGGGTGCGACGGTATAAGGCTGTGCAATGCTCTGAAGGCGAGCCCCACTTCGACAACGCTTTGAGGTGCTTACTGAAGCAACATGGGCCTTCTCACTTTTACAGAGCAAAACAGAACTGCCCCATTGCTTCCTCACGTTCCAGCGAGTTCCAGAAACTAATGCTGGGTGTGCCAGAAGAGATCTCCTAAAATACATTAGGAATTTAGGCAATGTTATTCTCACATCTAGACTAGCTGAATGAAGGTCACCTTGTACTGGTCAGAAAAATAATTGCATGAGGTGGAGAAGAGGAAGCAGTCCACCAGGGCAGTGCCCCATAATTTTTGGGGCACCAGGAGAAAAGATTTTTTGTGGACCGGAGGGGGCGTGGTTTTGTGTGCTGCCTGCAGCTCATGGATAGGGCTTGGCTTGTTTGTGCGGACCGATTGTTGGCATGCCATGAACCAGTGCCCGTCCATGGACTGGGGGCGTTGGGGATCTCTGCACCAGGGCATGGATTCTCCTTGTGACAGTACATTTTGTACACCTCAAAGCCAGATGGGGCTTCCTTCTAAATCCAGAAAGGCACAGTCTCACTCTCCCAATACACATGGTTATGATCGCACTATTTTTTTTTTAAAAAAAAGGCAGTACATTGTAGTGGTTAAGGCACTGGGCTAGAAAGTGGGAGACCAGGAGTTCTAGTTCTGCTTAAGTAGGAAGCTAACTGGGTGACCTTGGTTCAGACACTGCCTCTCAGCCCGAGAAAGAAGCGGGCCATGTCAAGCCACTTTTGAAATCTTGCCAAGAAAACTGCGGAGACTTGTCCAGGCAGTCACCCGGAATCAACAATATCTTGAAGGCAGCCAATCCAGTATAAATCAGTGCAATAAATGGGTAGAAACCCATTAGTTCTTCCTTACAGTTGGTCAAATTGCAGATGTCTGTATGTTTCCCCATAGCCCCATTTCTTTTGTGAAAGCAACAGTGACCCAACAGTCAAAAGTCCCCAAACTCCAAACCAAGCTCTCCAACATCTTAAAATATGTCAAGAAAAGTCACCTGTTGTGTTGTAGGTGCCTTGTCTCATCTTTCTGGCCTCCACATCTGCTGTAGTTTCCATCGATATCTGAACAGGTAAATCTGAAAGGCAATTGCCAGAAAGGTTGAATAGACACCCAACTCAGATGGGGCCTGTTACATATCTTTGGATTCAACCTAAGACTGTCGACGAGGGCAAAAATGTTAGCTCAGTTATGCACTTCAAACAGCGATAGATGGCCATTTGCTTCCGGAGCAAATAACAGCCAGGAGCTGTGGTGGCGCAGTGGTTAGAATGCAGCATTGCAGGCTAGCTCTGCTGACTGCCAGCAGTTCGATCCTGACCGGCTCAAGGTGGACTCAGCCTTCCATCCTTTCGAGGTCAGTAAAATGAGGACCCAGATTGTTGGAGGCAGTAGGCTGACTCTGTAAACCGCTTAGAGAGGGCTGCAAAGCACTGTGAAGCGATATATAAGTGCTATTGCTATCCAAGGAAGAAATTGTTTTATCTCTGAAGCAGCCAAATGAGAGGCCAGCATCCTGCTATGCCATATGTTTGAGCTTTTATATAACGGAAGCTTAATTTCACATAGAAATAGTGTCAGCAGCAGTCACATTCGCTTGCTTCGCTTTGTACCTGCGCTGCCATAAATAGGGGAGGGTGGAATTTGGGTTGGGATGTGTGTTGGAGGGGCCTTGGAGTTTGTAATGTTACATCGTGTGTAGGGTTAGAGCATTTAGGAGGGAGTGATGGGCCTCTCATGGAATGCAGATTGGTGCCTGGAATGGAGACCCATTA
>JANHFO010007254.1:71844-82766 GCA_032468095.1 Pareas carinatus
TTATATGGCTGTGCACCGCCCTGGGTCCCTTCGGGGAGAAGGGCGGTATACAAATATAAATATAAATAAATAAATAATTTTTCTTGGGAATTTTTATTTCAACAGTTAGAAATAATGAATTTTGGACAGAGGTTTATACAAATGATTAGGATTATATATGCTAAACAATCAGCCAAGATAATAACTAATGGAGAGTTAACGGACAAATTTGAAATTAAAAGAGTCACGAGCCAAGGCTGTCCAATGTCTCCATTATTATTTATCTTGACATTAGAAGTACTGAATAGAAATGTGAGAAATAATGCACAAATTAAAGGATTGAAGGTTAAAAATGAAATATATAAACTACAGGTTTTTGAAGATGATTTAGTGTTTATTGTGGAAGATCCCATAGATACAATACCAAAATTGATGAAAAAATAGAGGAATATGGAGAAGTAGCTGGATTAAAAATTAATAAAGAAAAAACCAAAGTTATTGTTAAGAACATGACTGGAAAACAAAAAGAAAAATTAAAAGAGAACATAGAACTACAATTGGTAAGGAAGGTAAAATATTTAGGAATATATATATAACAGCTAGATGTCCAACACTGAAAGAAGATAGTTATGATAAATTGTTAATTTGAATTAAGGCAGATTTAGAAAGATGAAGAAACTTGCAACTATTGCTGTTAGGAAGAATTGCTACAGTTAAAATGAATATTTTACCAAAGATTTTATTTCTTTTCCAGACAGTATCAATAAGCATGGGAAAGAAATTTTTCGAGGAATTGAATATGGTAATAAAAAAATTCATCTGGCAAGAGAAAAAAGCAAGGATAAAACTAAAAATGTTACAAGATAATAAGAAAAGAGGAGGTTTGGGTTTACCAGATTTGAATTTATATTACCAAGCATCTGCGTTGACATGGATGAAAGAATGGATAACTTTAAGAAACAAAAGGGTATTCTATTTAGAAGAGTACAATTTACTACAAGGATGGCATTCTTATTTGTGGTATGGTAAACATAAGACAAATAGAAATGGTTTTGTATGAAATGGTTTATATAAGGCATGGGAGAAAATAAAATCTAAAATATACATGAAGATTCCAGAGTGGGTTTCTACTAGTGAAATGTTGATACATCCAAATAGGTTGGATGTGGAAAAAATCTGGACATACAAAGATATTTTAAATATGGAAGGAAATTTGAAATCTAGACAAGCACTAGAAAATCAGGGAACGGAGTTGACATGGTGGTCATATCTACAATTGAAAACGAGATATGACAAAGATTTAAAAACAGAAGGATTTGGAAATGGATTGACAGAATCCATTGCTAACTAATGATGAAAAATTGATAAAGAAAATATATAACTTTTTGTTATAGAGGAGAATGGAGGATGAACAAGTCAAAGAGGTTATGATAAGATGGGCAAAAAACTTTGGATACCTTATTGATATTGATAGTTGAGTCGCTTCGAGTGAGTAGGCGGAAATATACCGTATTACATCGATTATAAGACACCACCGATTATTAGATGCACCCTTATTTTTCTAACTTAGAAGTAAAAAGTATCCCAACTGCACCCTCCTGCGCTTGCCGAGCCCGGGTAAGGCTTTGCAAAATTTTAGCACTGGCTGCTAGGTCACCCGCACCTCTCAGTTTCTCGGAGCTGGTCAGACACCATCAAATATAAAGCACCCCATGAATATAGAGACATCAAAATACTAAAAAGATATGCATCTTATAATCGATGTAATACGGTAGATTTTCCAGAATAAAAAAACCCAAATAAATAAATAGTCGTAGGAAATAAACTTCTGTAAACTCTTTTTGAGCTGAACAGAATATAAATTTTACCGAGAAGATGTAGATAGCAAGAAGTCAAAACGTGGTCTGACCATCTCAGATTCAGCACCCAGCATTCCAGGCCCAGAGCCCGCCCCCGTTGCTAGGTCCCCACCAGTCAGGAGGTCTTTGGTGGTTTGAATGAAGATCCTCCGTCCATCGATTTCTGCGGGAAACCAACGCTCGGTGTGTCCTTGACATTCCACGGTGAAAGAGCTCGCAGCAAGAAGAAATATGCCCCCTCCACAGCCCCCTCTCCCCTCCAGGGAAATGACAGGCCCATGGCCTGACAACTGCCTTGCTTAACAACAGAAATTCCGGTTCCCCTTGCAGTTGTAAGTTGAGGATCATCTGTACTGTATGTGCTGTTTCTCTCTTTCTGGGCCCAAGGCAGAGGAACCACAGCTGAACTTGGAATTCTTTTTTTTTTAAAAAAAATCTCTGTAGCATGGGATTTGAATCGACATCCAAGTTATAAGGTTGAATTGCTTTCCATGGCTTAAAAGTCTACTGGTAGTCCTCAATTTACAACCACTATTGAACTCGACATTCCTGTCGTTCAGCAAAATTTGTTCCGTGAATTTTGTCCCGTTTTTACCTTTATTGTCCCAGCGGTTAAGGGAATAACTGCAATTGTTAAGTTAGTCACCCGCTTGTTAAGTGAATCTGGCTTCCCCATGAACTTTGCTTGTCAGAAGGTCCCCCAAAAAGGGATCACATGACCTTGGTACACAGCAACGGTCGTAAGTATGAATCAGAGGCCAAGCGGCCGAATTTTGATCAGAGGCTGCAATGGCTGTGAGAAAAATGACCCTAAGTCACTTTTTTCCAGTGCTGTTGTGACTTTGAACGGTCAGTAAATGAACTGTTGTAAGTTAAGGACTATGTGTGTACTTTTGGCAATGACCTATTCCTTGCTGACTGACATTCCTAAATCAGATGATCTAGCGCCCTCTGGTGGTTTGAATTGTAGCATAGTTTACACATTGCTTTTTCTCTGCCTTTAAAAAGGTGCTCAGGGAATAGCAATCATAGAATCGTTGGGCTGAAAGTGACCTTAGAGGACTTCTAGTCCAACCCCCTGATCAAAGCAGGAGATCTTATTACATCCAGGACAAATGGCTGTCCAATTTTTTCTAGTTTAATTAAAAGAAGGAGCAGGGGTGACATGATGGAAGTCTTCCATTACCTCAGGGGCTGCCACAAAGAAGAAGCACATCAAGGCAGGACAAAAAGCAACGGACGGAAACTAACCAAGGACAGAAGCAAACTAGCACTAAGGAGAAAGTTTTTGATAGTGGGAACAATTAATCAATGGAACAATTTGCCTTCAGAAGTTGTGAATACTCCAACACTGGAAGTTTTTAAGAAGAGATTGGACAACAGTTTGTCAGGAATAGTATAGGGTTTCCTGCCTTGAGTAGGGGGTTCAACTAGAAGACCTCCAACCCTGTTATTTCTGTTCTGTTGTTCTGTTTTCTGGAAAAGAGCTAAGCAAAGGCTGTGTTCTTAGAACACTCTTGTGCTAGCAATTGAATTAATCCACGTTTGCACAATGCATTGTATCATCATCAAAAGAATGGTAAACCCCCTCCAAAATGAGCCAGATGAACCTCAATCAAGTTCGCATCTCAGTCAATTTGAATCCATTAGCATGGCTGCCCATCTTGCGAAAACAAGTAGAAGCTCTAAAAGTCAACCTGTTGCGCAAATGCAGCTTCTGTTACAGCTGAGTTGTAACAATGGAAGTGAAAGCCAAGGCGTTGCATGTTTTACTTTGTCTTCTTCATGAAAACCACCTTGAAAGACAGATTGAGGGGAAAGGGGAACTTGTGGTAGCTAGAAAATCTGGCTGCCCCTGTAAGTTGGGCAAAAAGGCTATAATTTATTTAATTATGACAATTATTTACTGCCCATCTCGCTTCGAAGCGACTCTCGGTGGCTTTAGGTGATTCAAGAGTGTTTTGTCCACGACACAGCTGGAAAAATCCTTCCTAAAATTCTAAGGAGCCCAACCAGTCAGTGGCTGCACTTGCCACCCTGCTCCGTTCCAAAATGGCTGGTCTGTTTTTGTTTTAGCATGTTGTGTGAATCCAGTCATTATATGAGGGCAATTTGGAAAAAAACCTCCATTTGGTTATCAATGACAGACCCTCACAGAGACAGAACTTTTGCTATACACATTAGAAAACTACAACGTTGCATTACTTTTTGACATAATCGCCATTCAGATTGAGGCACTTGTTGTAACATCTTACAAGGTTTGGAATTTCTTCTGCAAAGAAATCTCCCTCCTGGGAATGAAGCCACTGTGTATCAGCACCGTGAAACGCATTGTCATCGTCAAAGTGATGCGCCCCCCCAAGTGTCAGGCATGCTAACTTCTGGTGTGGTGTTGGATCACCATAATGCTCGCCCGCACACCGCTAGACGCACCCAAGAACGTTTGGAGCAGTTCAGTTGGGATGTTTTTGATCACCCCCTCGCTAGCCCAGATTTTGCGCCGAGCGACTCCTACCTCTTCTGGCTTCATTCCCAGGAGGGAGGATTTCTTTGCAGGAGGAATTCCAAACCTTGTAAGATGTTACGACAAGGGCTTCAATTGGAATGGTGATCGTGTTGAGAAATAATGTCATGTTGCAGTTTTCTAACGTGTATAATAAAAGTTATGTATCTGCGAGTGTCTGTCACTGATATTTTTTTTCCTCCTGAATTGCCCTTGCAGTTTATAAACCTGGTGAATGGGACCATGGCAAGCTTAAATAAACCATACTTCAGTACAGTAAATGTCCCCGTTGGAAAGGCTAAACCTGGAGAGTTGGATAAAGCAAGGCAACAGTGAACAATTTGGAGAGACAATCAAGCCGGAGCGTACTATTCTTGTCTCCTTGTCCACACTGTCTAGGGCTTGACAGCAGCTCCATGGCTCATTTGAGCACTCTCAGCCGGGTGAGCTACGAACAGATGAATTCTGCCTACGTCAGCACCGTCAGCACCAACCAGGTTCTCCCCAGCACCAGCCTGCAATATATGGCGGACTTCACTGTCCGAGCCCTCAGTGACCTGCTGTACATGAAGGTGAGCCCATGGGGGACTTCTGTGAGACTCAGAAATCTATTCCAAGCTGTAAATCGCCCAGTCATGGTAGATCAGATTCAGGGAACCCATGATCTTGCAGATGTTGATCAGCAGAAACATCCGGAGAGCCGCTGGTTCCTCACTTCTGCTTTCCCTTCTGTAAAATTCTAAGGAACATGATTAACGTTCAATTGATTGACTAGTTTCCTCCCTTCTTTAGAGACAGACAAAATATTATAGTGGCCGATTTGTATGAAGGCTGAATCTCCAGTTCCAGCATATCCGTGCAAGGAAACTTTTCCCAACCTTCCCCAGCCTTCCATTTGTGACCACGTTTCATAACTCTAGAGATCCGGCACAAGCTATTGGCCTAGTTTGGTATGGGAGCTTCGCTGTCCCATTCAGTCTATTTGCAGTTCAGTGGTTACGCCCATATCACATGAAGCGTAATGTTATTTGTTTGGGCTTCATCTGATGTGAGACTCCAGCTAAATCTTTATTCTACAAACCACAGCTAAACGAATTATGGCTTCACCTGCTAAGCCATCCCAGTCAGCCTCCTTGGTTTCTACTTGGTCCTTTCCCCTGCTAGGCCTCTTTTCAACTAGAGAAAAGTTTTAGCTCACCACTTTCTGATCCTCTTTAGTTTCTGACCTGCTTAACACACGTCTGGCTAGTTCCTCCACAAAGTAGCTGGAAGAAACCTCTGGAGCACCATCTCCCAAATTATCCCATGCCCTTGGTTGGTCGGTGGTAAGTTCCTGAATAGTTGCTTTCTCTTCCTAATCCAGATCACACGGGAGCAATACCAGAACTGTTTAATGACCTCCTTAATAGACAGCAATACCTATGGAGAAGCTCCAACCAAGACACCTGACCTCTTGAATCCTCTCGTGAACAACTGTCCACCCAATTTGAAGGTGGCCAAAGAAGAGCCACCTGAAACAGAATAAGGGCGGGTGTACCACATCATTCAAACAGATCATAAGGCCCTGATTCTAGAAAGCTGCTGCTTGAACTCCGACATTTGCCTTCCAGGTTCCATCCGAGATCTTTTGTTTCACAAGATAATCTTTGATTATCTCCAGGATGACAAACTCCACATTTGGAAGGGAGGAAGTTCTTGTCTACTTATTCCCGGCCCCCCTCGAAAAGAATGCACTCCGCATCTTTCTTTCTTCCTTTTTGGTGGGTTTAGGGACTGTCACTAATATAAGCTGTTTCCCCCCCCCTTATATATCAAAGGTGGAGGAGAAATATTTTCACAGATATTGTGATTCAGAAAGTCACAACCCTCTCCTCACGGGCTCTGTTTGCAATGAGATTTGCCTGCTCGCACTTCTTACCGAATTAACAAAACAAAGCTTATTAATAAAACAAACACGAGCATGCGTTGAGCCTCAGGAATTTTTGCATCAGCTCTCTTGAAATGAGTGGAAGTTAGCAGCCATTCCTTCATTGCAGAAGATTCTGTCTAAAAGGAGTGTCATAAATTAGAAGATTTCTATGAGACAGAGAATGCTTAGTGGATCATATCAGGAGGGGTGAATGACACCTGTTTCAAAAAGCTACTGATTTAACAAGCGAGTCACAATAATTTTTCTCTGCTTTTCCGACTACTTTTTCTTATCATATATTAGTTCACTATTTATTTGAGTTTGCCATTGGGCACTTTGATTGAAATACCTGATTTTTCTTTTTAAATGTGGAATTTCCTTACGTATAAAATTATGCTACTTGCTCATATGCAAAATGAGTTTGTTACTTTTGAGTTGATAATAAAAGGCATATTCATTTCTACAACTATTTTGTCTTTTGGATGTGTTCTGTCAGGATTTGATGTCCAGAAAAGAACACCCAGAGTATCGTCAAAAAAATCAAGATGATGTCATTCCTAAAATGGAGCAGAGATTCAATTGTTCCTTTGTTGGTGTCGCCTTCATTTTTTTTTACCATACTTTAGGACATGCACTGTGTTTTTCCAAAAATAAGACTTGGTCTTATATTAAGTTTTAAGGACTTATTTTCTGGTTAGGTCTTATTTTGGAGAAAATACAATAATAATTGTGTCCATCTGGCTGACGATCTTAACTGGGGCTTATTTGGCGGGTAGGGCTTATATTACGAACATCCTGAAAAATCAGGCTAGGGCTTATTTTCTGGTTAGGTCTTATTTTCAGGGAAAACAGGGAAAATTTTATTAATATTAAGGTTCCCGCTCATGTCATGATGCCCCACACAATTATCTATTATCTTAGCCAGTCCGTAATGTTATTCTAAAGTAGAAGGCTAGGCACAGCATTCACAAACCAAGGAAATTAAATCAATTAATGCTAGAGGTAGACCATCTTTAAGCTCAGATGCCACTACAACCTTGCTTTCATCCAGCTACTCTTGAGTAAGTTGCTATTCAAAGTAAATTCAGCAATTTCAACTAGAATGGTTGGATTTTAGTTTTCTTCCAGGAAAATAATAGTAGACGGCCTAAAATTGCTTTTTAAAAAGAAAATCACAAAATTTCCAATTAGGTCTTATTTTGGGGAAAACATGGTACTAAATCTGGCTGATGATCTTAACTAGAATGGTTCAATTAGAATGGTAGATGGCCTAAAATTGCTTTTTAAAAAGAAAATCACAAAGTTCGTTGAATACAGAAAAATTATGAGCAACTCACTCCTGCAGGTGAATGCTGACCTTCCTCATTTATCAGCCGGGGGACTCAAATCCAGGAAGCCCCCACTGCCACTTGCACAACATCTGCCCACTTTAACATCTGTTCTCAATGGAAAGCCAAATGGGTTGCTGAACGGCCAGACATAGGAAGGCACAGTGCTTTTTTGATAAGAAAAAAATGTGCCAGAACTGTTCTATGACAAAAAAAGTTGTGTGTGTGCAGGTGTGCGTGTATACATACATACATACATACACACATTTCTCATACACACAAAATCTCAAAACTGCATACATAATAGTAAGTTACTGTTAAGAAAAGCAAGGAAAACATCACAATTCTTCTACTTGTTAAAGTACTGCAGCAAAAAAGGAGGGGATTTTCCTCAATTGCAGCTCGTATAGTAAAGCCTACAAGCCACTGATCCTCCCGGCTTGATTTAAGCCAGGTCTCCCCTTCTGCTTCTGCTTGACAGCGCTCATTCTCCATTGGCAAATTGCTCCTCTGGCCGTTCTTCTTCATTGGATGAGGAATTGCTTCAAGGAGGCACTTCCGTGAGTGACAGCCGGCTGGAGCAATAATACGCTGCACCAATCATCAATCAACTCAAAGATCCTCAGAAGGATTCAGTCGCTGCCTGCATCACTGCAGTGAAAGGCAAGCTGGCCCTGAACAATTGCTCTTGACTGAATTCGTATGAGGATTTTCAAAACTTGGAAAATCCATCAAAAAAAGGTGCCAAAACGCTGTTCTGGTGCATTCCACGGGGAAGACATATAAATGACCCCACCAAAAAAAAGGTGCTGGACTTTGAACTACCACATCAACAATGGACAATCCTGAATAGGATTTGGACCAGGACTCTCTGTATCAGTGATGCACAGTATCCTCCCCTCAGCATGACTGGGTGGTCCCATGTCAAAATGTAGATCACATCGTGATCAGCTGTAAGTTGAGGGCATATATCGGTCCAATATTTGATTGTTTAAAATATAAACAATGCTGCGCCTCAATGGTTTGATGGCCTAGACATTGGTATTTGGACATAGATCTCCTTTTATTGTGTTTACTAATCTAGGCGAAATACATTGCTTGTCCATGTATGATATGCCATACGCTAAACAAACAAACAAATGAAGAAAGAAACAAGCAAGGCTTCTCCAAACCTAGGAAAATATTGAAAATCCTGGTTAAACCATGCTCTCTCCTTTGACTATCAGGCCAACTGTTAACAGTCCTTGTTCCCCTTGATGGATAGAGTCCTCCTCCTTGATTTACAAGTATATTTTAAAAAGCTTGCAAGAGAGAGCCCACTGCAGTTTGCCATTCTCAGGGGCTAATTCTGGACCTCAGGTCTGTTAAAGGTTTGTGTAGCTAGTTTCCGGGGTCCTTCTTTTGCAGAGGACAGGCCTCTATTGAACAAAATATCTGCAAGCGATCCTCTGGCTCCATGTGAAGCGCTGCCCAGAACAGAGGCTTTCGACCTTTTTCAAGCTGTGGACCCCATTGCCACAAATTCAACTAATTACTAACTGACAATTCATGTATATTACTTTTTCCAAATTTTTCTTGACCTGTCTGCGGAACCCCTGCCAGCCCAGGTTGAAAACCTCCGGCCTAGAGTGAATGCAGTTGAGAGGGAAAGCATTATGAAGCAAAGATCTGGAATTTGACCATCGTTCCAGTAACAGATTAAACAGATACATCAGCAGTCTTCTCCCTCATGTTAATGGCTTGGTGGCATTCACACTATACATTGTGCAATACATTAAGCCAGTATTTCTCAACCTTGCCAATTGTCTGGACTTCAACTGCAAGGATTCCACAGCCAGCCAGTTCTTTGCAGGTCACTTGTTCTCTTGGTTTTTGTATTCTGATTTGAATTATCCACCTGAATGCTTTTACTAATCCCATGGTGGTCCTTGCACGACTGCCTACCTTTTTCAAAAAAGCGAAAACAAAAAGGAGGGCTCTGAAGACTTACTACTTGCTCTGACATCCTCATGAAGTGAATTAGCAAGAGCAGGTGTCCTAGCCAAGGGTCGCTCCGTAGCTTTGGTGCTTCCGCTGTGACCTCATTATGTCCAACCTGCTTCAAGTCAGCTTGCGGTACTCATGCGATTGCGTACTGCCTGAATGGGCTGGTCCCGATGCACCAGCAGAAGTGAGCTTGGGTGAAGCACACACCCTACCCAGCCACATTAAAAAAAAAAAATCTTTTGCGTCAATCCTGAGAAAAACAGGCTTAGCATCAGAGAAGAGGAAAGAAATTAGCAGGGCTGGCTTATGCTAGATAGGGCTTTGAAGGGTTGCCAGCTTTCCCCCAGGGCACAGTGGGTAAGACAAGATTCTGTTTTCTCAACTTGAAGAGGCATGTTTTTTTGGAAGACTGAACAAAGAGTCTGGTTCATTGTGTTCTGACTGAAGTTAGAGCTCTACGTTCAGCTTAGGATCTGTTCTTTAGATCAAGACTTTGGGAGACTCACTGGTAAAATATCGGTTTCCGCTCCCATCTTCTCTCCTTTCCCTTTACGCTGAGATTGAGATCACCACATTTTCTCTTCCCTTATTTTATTTAGCAAATTAACTTGTGTCCCCTGAGGTCTGTGGCCTTGGACTGTGCAGGAAAATTCTGGGTGGTGAAGGTGTGGGGCTAGGAGTAGGGAGATAGAGGCTGAGATCCTCTCCCAGTCTTGCTAGTCGCTAGAGGACTTTTCTGACAATCACACTCTCTCCCATCTGAAATGTAGCTGATAAGGTGGTTGTAGGATTAAAATGGAGGGAAATCCCTATGTGGCCCAGCTCTTTTGAGATAGGTTGACAGGTCCACAATTAACCAGTGGAACGACTTGCCCCCAGATGTTGTGGGGGCTCCAACACTGGAGGTTTTTAAGAAGAGATTGGGCAACCAGATGGAATAGGTGGGTCTTCAGGGCACGGCGGAAGGTCGGAAGGCTATAGCAGGGAGGAGATCGTTCCAGAGGGTGGGCGCTGCCACAGAGAAGGCTCTCCCCCTGGGGGTCGTCAGTCGGCATTGTCTGACCGGCGACACCCTGAGGAGGCCCCCTCTGTGGGAGCGTGTGGGTCGGCGGGAGGTATCCATTGGTAGAATGCGGTCCTGTAGATAACTGGGTCCTAAGCCATGGAGCACTTTAAAGGTGGTAACCAACACCTTGAAACGCACCCGGAAGACCACCGGCACGCCCACTCGCTCAACGAATCCCCCGCGTGGTCGCATTCTGGACTAGCTGGAGTCTCCGTGTGCATTTCAAGGGGAGCCCCATGTAGAGAGCATTGCAATAGTCCAGACAGGAAGTGACGAGTGCTTGAGTGACTGT
>JANHFO010007254.1:91011-105697 GCA_032468095.1 Pareas carinatus
GGAAGTGGGAGGAGGGGGGAAATTTTAAAAAATGTTTTGATTTTCTTTGTTTTGTTTTTCGTATTTTGTAAAACTTTTTAATAATAATAAAAAAAGAATGCTGTTCCAGGGCGGCTTCCTTTCCAGGAGGGAGATCTCTTTGCAGAAGGAATTTCAAACCTTGCAAGACGTTATGAGAAATGCCTAATTGGAATGGCGATTATGTCAAAAAGTTATGCAATGTAGTTTTCTACTATGTACTGTATAATAAAAATTCTGAATCTCTGAGTGTCTCTCAGTGATAACCAAACAGAGGTTTTCTCCCCCGAATTGTCCTCATATTTTCTTCTGTTTGCCTACTATTATTTCCAGATTGGAATTCCTTGAGTGTTAGTATCTCCTTTTTTCAGGCACTTTGCCAACTCAAGGCACTTTTTCTAGTTGTTTCCTTTTTACCACTAATTTACGCTTGTTAAAATCCAAGTATGCCCTTGACAAATGTGGCTTTTGCTTCTCTAGCATTAAGAGGCCTCTTCACCCAACTTTCTTCTTTCTTTCACCATGGAGCTCCCCTGCAGATCAGAATCAGGATCAAGGTAAGAATGGATAATCCACTCAAGAAGGAAGTTGTCAGCCAGATGGATTGAAAATCCCCTGGAGGGACCGTGCTGGGAAGCAGACAGAGTCACCCACAGATATATGTAGATGTCGCTGCTTCCCCCTGAAGCTTAAGTCACGGAATAGAGTTTGGGGAGAGTCAGGCAGTATGAGAAGTAACCATCTCTAGTTGCTTCCCTCCAGAGAGAGGAGAACAACTTTATGGGGGTACAAGAGGTTTGAATTCGCAGCTACACAGACACGTCCCTTGAGAGCCACCTAAATGCTTCTGACATCTTGGAACAGTCACCAGGTTAGTCACCAGTGGTAGGTATCTGCTCCTACAATCAGAATTTCTCTGGCTCCCCTTTAAACAGGATGAATCCTGCTCCCTGTCTCTGTCTGTCTCTCTCACTGTCTCTGTCTCTGCCTCTCTCTGTTTCTCTCACTGTCTGTCTCTGTCTCTCTCTGTTTCTCTGTCTGTTTCTCTCAGTCTCTCTCTCTCTCTCTCTGTTTGTCTGTCTGTCTGTCTCTCTGTTTCTCTCACTGTCTCTCTCTGTTTCTCTCACTGTCTGTCTCTCTGTTTCTCTGTCTGTCTGTTTCTCTCAGTCTCTCTCTCTCTCTGTTTGTCTGTCCGTCTGTTTCTCTCACTGTCAGTCTCTGTTTCTCTCACTGTCTGTCTCTCTGTCTGTCTGTTTCTCTCAGTCTCTCTCTCTCTCTGTGTTTCTCTCACTGTCTGTCTCTGTCTGTCTGTCTGTCTGTCTGTCTGTATGTCTCTTTCCAATTGATGCAGAATTCAGTAGCTCAGGTATATATGCTATCTGATGGTTTACGAGAGCATCCCTAGATACCTGTTGGCTTCTAGGTGCAATTCAAGGCGGTACTTGTTACCTTTGAAACCCTTCATGGCTGTGGACCTGGGTCTCTTCAGGACCAACGTCTCCTGGTGGTCCAATAAAATCTAAGAAGATGCGAGCTCCCTGCCCTATTTGAAGTAGGCTTTTGAGAGCGGGTCTTCTTTCTCTTTGATTTCTTTTCGTCTTTTTCTTACTTTATGCTAGTTTGTATTATATAAAAATCTTTATCGTTAAAAAAGTATTTAATGAGATACCGCCCTTCTCCCCGAAGGGACCCAGGGCGGTGTACAGCCACATACACATACAGCCACATACACAAACAACACAAATAAAATTAATAAAACATCTATACATGAGGGCTGAATTTAAAATCGAAGATTAAAAACCAATTTAGAACAAATTAAATTAAAATGGGATTGTAAGTTTAAAATTAATAATAGCTTGAGAGCAAGGGGAAGGTGCGGTTAGGCCAAACCGGCCTCGGCAAATAGGTATGTTTTAATGGCTCTTAATAAGTTTTTGCATGCAATTTCCCCCAATGTATGCAATTAACATTTTCAAGGATTATTTTTAAACAGAAACTTTCCCTATGATCCCTGTTACGTAAACTTTCATGATGCTGACATTTTTAGTGTAGATTTTCCTGATGTAACCCTTTAAGTATAATAATCTCACTTTAATCTCTAGCTTTCAAAAATCATCATTCTCTTTCAGATCTTTATCACCATCGAACTCTGGGGTGGGGTTGAGGTTGTGTAAATATATCAAATGTGAAGCATCGTGTCAATCCGAAGCTTGATTTCTTTATTCGTGTCAGCTGCACCTTCAAACGATAAGCATAAAACCTTCAACACTGAGCAAGTAAAATGGGCATAAAATAGGCCATAAAAATAGAGCACGTTCAAAAGTATATATTCAAAAGTAGGATGTAAACTAAATGACATTTCCCTAGTATCGTGCGAGCATCTTCTCTTGACAAAATGAAGTCTTCCTCCATATTTATTGAAGGACATTGTCTGCACCATAGCATAGGATCTGAATCTGACTGCCGTTCTCCCTTTTCTCTGGTTTTCCAACATATTTAACTGATAACAGATAAGCAAGCCCATTGCAAAGAGCTGCATCTTTCCAAGGTCTTTGAAATTGTGAGGTTAGGTGTGGTGACAGCTCACCCATAGTTATGAAACCTGGCAGGTAGTTTTTTTCCTCATAAAGGCTGAGAAATATCCCTCCTTGATCTCTTCATTTGAATGACTGTGTGGAACAGTGACTGCCAGATGGAATCGTGCCCTTTCCCATCATCCTCATCCTCACCCTCATCTAGTTTGGTGGACCAGATGTTACTTTGACAGGTTCTGACAACAGTCACACAGGTTTTATTTGTGTAACTACTGTTCAGTAAGCCTACAGGCCTGCCAAGGAAAGACACAGAGCTTCTATCCAGAACAATTCCCCCAAAATGCGTTCTTTGAATATACTCAAATTTGCCACCCTAATTTTTCACTGTGTACATCTGGGTGAACAGTCCCACTTCATGCTTATCCAGTCTTTGATGGAGAAAATTACATTCCTACTTTTTCTCACTTATAAATAGTTTCTATGGGTTGGGAATGATGATGATGATGATGATGATGATGATGATGATGATGATGATGATGATACCCCCAGTGAGACTCTATCTTGATATGGTTGTGGGTTTTGTGTGCTCTGAGGAAAATGAGAGCTATGCTAGAGGTTCAGCCATACCGAGCAGGCGTCCAGAGTGAGGAAATCAGGAAATCCAGGTTTTTCAAATGAATATAAAAGTTTATTGCAAGCTTAAGCTTCTCAACAAGATTCTCAACTCCTAATGGTCCAAGCAAATTGGTGGTTGATAAGAGTCAATAGAATTCAAGGTGGGCTAGACATAGATCTATTTTGAGTGCGAAGAGACTTGAGACCGATGATGTATTTGACCCCTCCCTCAGCTCAGCCTGGTCATCCCCTACATCTGGACTCATCAAAGGAGCCAGATGAAGAGTTTCTCCCATAAACTATATGGTGGGATGTGATTTACAGAAACCCATACTGGATTGGCCTGGGTCAACAGGGACTGCACCTGTCAGAATTTCTGGACATCTGATTACAAATGGGCTACAGCAGAGGTCTCCAACCTTGATCCCTTTAAACATACTGGCTGAGGAATTTTGGGAGTTGAAATTCACAAGCCTTAAAGGGACCAAGATTGGAGACCTCTGGACTATGGGACTCGAGACTCCTGGCTGAGCAAGCAGGGCCAGCAGTTGCAAGACTACTGGAAGAAAATTTGATTATCCATTAGAAATATACAAAAGATTGAAAAAGCAAAGAAATAATGACGTCTGTGGCAAAAGGAAGAAAAGATAGTGCCAACAATAATATGTGCCAAGGCTGAGAAACACTGCTCCAGGGGAAGGGTGATCCAAATGGATGGGGCTACCACCAAAAAGACCATCTCTCATCCTGTGTAGTGTAGGGAAAATTCCTCGGTAGGATTTTACTAAAGTTTTGGACCAGGCAGTCAGATTCAGTACTAGTGAGGTGCCTTAATCACGCACACCCATAAGATGGCCTCAGATAACTAGCCAGCCAGAATGTGCAGTGTAATCTCTTTTAGTATCTCAAAACCAAGTTTCACACAGGACACATTTTCACCAGTTGAACCCCTAGGTGTCCTTCAATTGGCCTATCTTACTGCTTTTAAAGAAGATCGCAAGGATGGATTTGTTACTGCTTTCATGAGGACCACAAGAATATGGGAAGAGTCTGCCAGAACCAAGTCCTGGTTTCTGCAACCCCGAGGGACACATTCAGGGAGCTGTGGGACATGGAGAAAGAACCAGTCATATTGTCCCTTCTGCAACAAGGATTTGAGGGATGTTGACTATAGTTCTAGGGATAAAGAGCCATCAGAACTAATAGCTGCTGCTTGCTTGATCCCCCAATTCTCTTTTGAAAGTGTGGCCATCAGCACATCTGATAGCGGTGGGTGGGTGCAACAGTTTAGCAATGCATTCCATGAAGGATTACTTCCTTTCATGGATCTTCCCACGTTTAATTTTAATGGAAGCCTCTCAAATTCTAGCATTGTGATAGAGAATGAAAGAGGAACCGAGCCGAAAACATTGTCCGCATTTTCCACACCATGCATGCTTTTATTGATTTCTCTCATATCTCCTTTGCACACTAAAAATGTTGCTACTCTAACAAAACATGACATTAACACATTTGTTTCCAAAATTAGATAAGGGATTGCAGACAAACAATGCAGAAAATGTAGCATACACCCATGCCGTAGTCTTTGGGAGCTATTACCATCTCCAAAAGTCATGTCTGGTTTTTTTCAGCCACAGGTGTCACACCTGAAGAGATAAACAGCTGCTGTCTTTACTTGGCTATCAGCTCGATTCTCACACTTTGAATGATGTTTGTTTCTGTAGCTAAGCAGAATTGCAGTTTTATGAGCAAACGACACACCTTTCTGCCTGATTTCTATAGAGCCTCACCCCAGTGTTTGTTATCCTCAGCGGCATATCCTTTGAAATTACCAGTTTAAAAGGTGTAACCCACTAAATGACTGCTGTATCTGGCAATTCCAGTGATGTAGGTGGCATTTTGCCTCCAGTCATCAAAATGTACCAATGTGACTATTCTGAGTACTAGTTTTCTTTTTTGTATATATATTTTTTATTAACCATTTAGATTAAATTAATAACAAAAATCAAATATTTTTTCAACATAGCTCGATCGTTTGGGTATACATTCAATCAACATACTATTATTATAATCCACTATCACTGATACATTTTTAGTTTCTACTCCTTCATTCCCCCCCCACTCCATTTGTAAAACAATGTCCATATTTGAAAATATTCTGTTTCTTCTTTCTCGTTTAATCTCATAGTTAGTCTCTCCATTTCTGCACAGTCTAATATTTTCCTTAACACTTCTTCACATGGTATACCTTCTTTCTTCCAATGTTGTGTGAATATGATTCTTGCTGCTGTTATTATATAGTACTAGTTTTCTTAGGATTCAGGGGTAGACAACCTTGGCTCTTTTATGACTTGTGGATTTCAGCTCCCTGAATCTGCTGGAAACCTCAGGAATTCTGGGAGTTGAAGTCCACAAGTCATAAAAGAGCCAAGGTTGCCTACCCATGTCTTAGGTCAACCAAATCTAGGCAGCAAACATCTGGACAACCACTGGATGCTCACAAAATATTGCAAGAAAATTTGTTGGCCATCTGCAGTCAAAAATTGGTGGTTCCACTTGCTGTAGCATCAATAGTATCTTGGTGCTTTCGGTAAATGAAATGTCTCCCCCCAGATGCCTTTGGCCAGCATGGGAGTTGGTTCAACCCATGTAGAGTATATCCAGTTGGTGAAGGTTGATTAAAAAGATGTGTTTCTTAAGTCATGTATATGCATAAGACTAACTTCCTTGCTCAAACAAAAAAATCACTCAAACTTTTTACACTATTGTTGCCCAGAGATTGACTTTTAGAAGTTGAGTTTTTCTTTGATCCATCCCAAATGAACCTACAACTGATGACTACACTCCCCGCCCTTTTAGAATTATTGTAAAATTGACATAACACATCAAACCCTCACATGTCTGAGCCAATGTTTTGTTTCAGGTTGTGGGCTTATCTATTTGAAGATCCCAGCTTTTGGAATACTTCTGGTTCTTTAATGTTTCCGAATAAACAGGTGTGTTCACAGAGTACTTTAAAAAAATAATAATAATCAAGAGCGTGAGGTTTTTTTAAAACCAAAACTAGCCAGAGCACCAATTATGCCACCATAGCCCCCTTCTTGAGAGGGTTTTTTTTGACCATTGCTCTCAAGGCGTTTCCCAAGAAGTATCATAAAATGTCCATTAAATATAAGCCTGTCTGTGTGGTCACTGTCTATCTGAGACAAAGATATTCATCCACCGAGCATTATGCACAACTGTGTCATGGGTTTATGGCTTGGGAATCCAGAAAGATGTTCAGATGACTTTCTACATTCACCATCATGTCAAAGGAGTCACAAGTGGGGTCACATCATGTAGGAGAAAAGTAGGCAGTGCTGGGTGGTGGTGGTGGAGTTAAATATGTCCTCAGTTTAGAGTAATTGTTTTCCCACAAGTGCTCCAAGTTCAACCCCTCTTGAATTCTGTTGATCCTTATCTAGAGCCAGTTTAGTGTTGAGCTTCAGTTGACCAGATTCTTGTGTGTAGGCTTGAATAAATCTTCTATGCTGCAGCCTCATGAATGGTCTGATTCTTTGCGCCTGACAATCATTAGCAAGCAGCATTAGTTTCTGATCCGTAGGTACCACACTTGAGACTCAGTATCAAAGAGATAAAAACCAGACATGTCCGAATCTTTCCCCAGTGGCCCAGTTTGTCACCCAAATGATTATAGCCCGTGCATGGTAGACCTAGATAAGCCCCATGGATTTGCATGCACCTATTCTGACATACACACTCCAACACCATTTCTAACATGTGAGGAATGAATTCTTTTGTTCTCTGGAATTAGTTCCTTGGCTCCAAACAGAAACCTTCCCAACTGTAACTCTGAGAAATAAAGGAGTTTTATAGGAACCTGAATTGGCAACCAAAGAAGGGTGGGGTAGAAGAGAGTTTAGTTAGAAATTGGAAGGAGATGGTTAATGCACACCTGTTTGTTTGGGGGCAAAAAAGCTTTACAATGCAGAAAAGATGATTGGATGTCAAGTTCTCGGAAATTAATGCAAAGACGGAACAGATTATTGGCAGCCATCTGCATGCCTCAGGGTGCCTCGGTTTTCCTTTCATCTCAGTTCAATCAAGAAAAAAAACACCCAAGAGCTGTGAATTGGATGCTTCCGTTTTAATTAAGATTTATGGAAACCTGCAACTGACTGAGTGTTACAGCTTAGTGTCTTTTATTTATTTTGTTTTTATTGATTTAATTCATTTTTTTTTCATAAAACGCCAGTACAGGTAATCCTCAAGTTACAACTACCATTGAGTCTAAAATTTATGTTCCAAAGTGAGGGACATGGGTTATATAAGGAATCTGGCTTCCTCATTGACTTCGCTCATCAGAAGGTTGCAAAACAGGGTCACATGATCCTGGGACATGGCAACCATCGTATACGAGTCAGTTGCCCAGCGTCTGAATTTTGATCAGGTGACCATAGGGATGTCGCAACGGCTGTAAGTGTGAGGCATGGTCATGCGTCACTTTTTTCAGTGCCATTGTCAGTTCGAACGGTCACCGTGTGAACTGTTCTAAGTCAAGGACTACCTGTGCAATCTCAGGCTGCATCAACCGAGAGATAGCGTCAAGGTCACGAGAAGGGCTAATACCCCTTTATACCACACCGGCGAAGCTGAACTGAGAATACTGCATGCAGTTCTGGTCACCACAATACAAACAGGATGCTGAGACCCGAGAACAGTGATGGCGAACCGTTTAGAAGCCGAGTGCCCAAACTGCAACCCAAAAGCCACTTATTTATCTCAAAGTGATAAAGATAAAGGTAAACCTTTCAAAGAGAAAGGTTAGGCGGCGGGACTTGATAACTGTCTTCCAGTCCGTGAGGTGCTGTCACAGAGGAAGAGGGAATTGACTTATTCTCGCTCTCTTTTACATTTTATTGATTTATAATATAACATATAACAAGAGATACAAAAGCAAATAATGGGAAAAGTAGGAAAGGAAAAAGGGAGAAGAAGAGTGTGGAAGAGAGCGGAAAGAAAAGAAAAAAAAGAAAAGAGAAAAGGAAAGGAAAGGAAAGGAAAGGAAAGGGAAGGGAAGGAAAGGAAAGGAAAGGCATTGACTTCTGACTCCCTTTGGGGCAGTAGAATATGGCACAAACATCGCATCTCAACTTTTCACTTTCACACACTGGTTTGAACAGTCGCTTCTATAACAATGAATCTATCTCATCAATAAAACCCAAAATCAAAGTTTCAAAAAAAAAAGGGAGGGGGGAATTGACATTCTCAAAAGAACCAGAGGGCAGGACAAGAAGTCATGGTGGATGCTCATTAAGGAGAGATCAAACCTAGGAGAAATCTTCTGACAGCAAGAACAATTAATCCATGGAATTACCGTGTTACATCCATTATGAGAGGCCACCGATGATAAGATACACCCTTATTTTTCTGTTAGAAATAAAAAAAATAAACAAACCTTTACCCTGGTCAGACGCCATCAAATATAAGACGCACCATGAATACAGAGGCACCAAAATACAAAAAAACCCCATGCGTCTTATAATCGATGTAATACAGTACTTGCCTCTCAGAGTTGTGGGTACTCTATCAATGGAGGATTTCAGAAATAGACTATACAACCATTAGACTCGGATGGTATAAGGTTTCCTGACTTGCGCAGGGGGTTGGACTTGGAGACCTCTGAGGTCCCTTCCAGATCTATGATTCCATGTTCTATGTTTGAATAGAACCCCTGCCCTTTCCCCACCCAAGACGAGCTAGTCCTTCCAAAATGCTTGACATTTGTCATCAATGGACACAGATTTTTGTGACAACTGAGCATCTTCAACTATGTTTTCCTTCTACGACAGGGTTTCCCAACCTTGGCAATTTTAAGATGGGTGGTCTTCACCTTCCAGAAGTCTCCAGCCAGAGCATACTGGCTGGGGGATTCTGGGAGTTGAAGTTCACCCACCTTAAAATGATCAAGGCTGAGAAACCCCGTTCTACGTGATTGAGGTTTTCAAACCTCCTGGTAGCATCTCAGTATCTTTCAGTATGAGTACAAAATTAATTCCCTTTTACTTTTTAATAGATTCCTAGTGGTCACCTCTGAAGTGGATAGGACACATTCGATTCTGCTCGGTTCTTTGCTTATTCATTTATCCTTGGGCTTATCTCATTTCAGCTAGAGAATTTGTGGAAAAACAAGATGCATGCTAATTTTGTGGGGATTTCTCACACAGGCATTTGCATAGATCGCAAGCTATTTCTCAGATATGTTCTATATTTATGTGCAGGTCACGCCTTCTTTCATACTGCCTCGATGTACGCGCAGTTTGCATGTGTTCTTTTTTAGAAGCTGGGCTTCAAAACGCTGAAAAGGGACTAATTAAATTAATTTCTGTGCAGAGAATAAAATATGCCCAGGATTTATTTTTGCTTTATTTTTTGGATAAAAACGTACCACATTTCTTCATAATTGGTATGGAAGATGACAGAGCTTTATTTATTTATTTCTTTTTTTAAACGGATCTGGAAAAAACATGAAGCAGTTTTGTCTGGACAGATTGTTTTAGTTCTTAAGAATGTGGATTTGAATGTCTGTTTTCGTCTGTTTTCATCATATGGCTCTACCTAATCTTTTCACCAGACCCCATATTTTCATGGCAAAAAGATCTAGCCAAGTCAACTAGAATAGCGGTGATGACTGAATTATGAATGGCAAAGTGAAATGAGGACAGCCAGTTTTGTCTAGTGGTTAAAGCCTTAATTTAGGAACAGAAAAATGTGAGTTCTAATCTTGCTTTAGACATAAAACCAGTGTGGTGAAGCTGGCCCAGTCATTCTCTCTCAGTCCTGGGAGGAAGGCAAGGGGAAACCGCTTCGGAAAATATTAACAAGAAAACAGTTGGCACGTGCCCCGATGTTCCCCAGGAGTTAAGACAATCATGAAGGCAGAAAGGCAAAGCAAAGAACGGGTAAGAATTCATTACCTGCACAAGTTGTAAATGGGACGGGAAAATAAAAATAAAAATAGGAGAAAAAGTAAATCCTCAGAACTGTCCATCTCTATATACAGGTAGTCCTCGACTTATGACCACAACTGACCCCCAAATTTCTGCTGTTAAGTGAGAAAGAGGTTAAATGAGTTTTGCCCCATGTTACGGCCGTTGTTAAATGAATCACTGCAGTTGTGAGATTAGTAACGTGATTGTGAAGGGGATCTGGTTTCCCCATTGACCTTGCTTGTCACGAGGTCCCAAAAGGGGATCACATGATCCTGGGATACAGCAATGGTCATAAGTATGAACCCGTTGCCAAGCATCTGAGTGCTGCAAAGGTCATAACTACGAAAAGCGGACATGTCCATTTTTTCAGTGCCGTCGCAACTTTGAACAGTCACGAAATGAACTGTTGTAAGTTGAGATCTATCTGCCGTTCTTTCATTGCTTACGTTATTTATTCTTTTATGGCTATCGGTTTTGGATTATTAAATTTTGCCTACTCGCCACAGAGTTACAGATAGTCCTCGATTTGTGACCATCATGAAACCTGCCATTGTTGTCATTAAGCAATGGTTGTAAAACAGTCACCCACGGGACCGATCTGATTTTGCAACCTTTTTTTGAGCCAGTCGTTAAGCAAATACGATGATTGTAATATCTGGTCATTCGGTGACCTCTGCCTTCATTAAGCTTTTTGCATTCATTGTTTGCTATGGGTTGGTTGTGTTGAAAAAAATAAAGCCTGTTTTTTTTTAAAAAGAAAAAAGGGATAAAATATGGTCACATGACCAGGGGAAGCTGCAAATGGCCTTAAATGTAGGCTGGTTGCCAGAGGTCCGAAATGGGATCACCTCACAGCAGGGTGGAACAGTCGACAAAATTTCTGAAACTGGGTCATAAGTGTGAGGAGCGTTGTAATTTTGAACGGTCACTAAGCCACTGGATGTAGGTCGAGGACTACCTGGATAAGCCGCCCTGAGTCCATGGAGAGGGACGGCATATAAATATGAAATATGAAATAAAATATTGCAATGCTTTGAACAACATGCTGGTTGGGTCTCCATTATTCATTCCTAAAAAACAAAAATGGAGGCCTTTATCCTTTCTGAGGTTTCGATCGCACTGCTGTGACTGCCATTTTAGCTTATATTTTTTACTTTTTTCTTCTTCTCCTATTTCAACCTTGCCTGGTTGAGTTCACCACAGATTAAATCCTCCTCCTCCTGAGGCATCTTCTTGTATTACAGTAATAAAAACACAGCTAACTATTGTTTAAACATTATCACACCTTTCCGAAGAAACCAGTTATGACTACACTGACCTTATGTTCTTTATTAGATTTATCTCATTAGTTTTTACTCTCTTGGTTTCGCCCTTGAATTTTTCTTTGCAAAGCAAAATTGCAAACATAAAACAATTATCGTTGCTGTTTATCCTTAGCAAACTCTTTCAGATTTGCTCCTTTTTCGGGATTGTCCTTTTTTTCCCCCCTCTGAGAAAATCTAGCCACTGTATTTGTAACACAACTTTTAACTCAGGGATGTAGTTCCCACACCGTATTAAGCCCTAATATGATTTGTTTGAAACAGAAAGAAGTTTTACACGCTGGCAAAGAAAGAAAGGGAGACTCAGATGGTCATGTCTAGCTCATTTGCTTTGATCAGTGAGGAATACTCTTGATGGGATGCGAGCCCCATCAAGGATATGCCTTGGTGATGAAAGCTAATAAGCTAGAAATGGCCAACTGAGACTCCCTTTCTTTCTTTGCCAGCTTGTAAAACTTCTTGCTGTTATAAAAAAAGAATGTTGCCTAGCGACAGGCCTGCTAAAGCCCCTTGTCTGGGACCGAAAGGCAGTAGTTTCCCCCCTTCTGTACTCATAGAAAAAACAACAACAGGTGCCTCATTAAAAAAGCATGGTTTGTTTGGCCTGGGTTTCACATATGGATGAGTCCAACTACAGGTAGCTCTCAACTTACGACCACAACCGAGTACAAAATTTCTGTTGCCGAGTGAGGCAGTTGTTAAGTGAGTTTTGTCCCGTTTTATGATCTTTCAGGTCACAGTTGTTATGTGAATCGCTGCCGTTGTGAAGCGAGTAACCCGGTTGTTAAGTGAATCTGGATTCCCCCATTGCTTGTCGGAAGGTTGCAGAAAGTGATCGCCTGACCCCGGGACACTGCGACCGTCATCAATACGAGTCAGTTGCCAAGCATCTGAATTTTGATCACATGATTTTGGGGATGCTGCCATGGTCGTAAGTGTGAAAAACCATCATTCAGACACTTTTTTCTACAGCTGTAGTAACTTTGAACTGTCACTAAACAAATCATTAGAGGATGACCTGTAACTACAGCTGATTCTAACAAATGAGTGGTGTTGTGTTCTTGGTTCAGAAGGCGGGTTGTATAAACACGAACAGATTTGTTGCAGACAACACGAATATCTACTGGTCAGCAAGCAGTATTACGCCAGAAGCAGCAAAGACTGCTGCGCGACAGGCTTATATACAAATGGCCCCTAGGCGGCAGCCAATGGGCAACTGACATTTTCCCATGCTCTGGGTGCCTGGAGACAGGCAGTCTAGGCCTGCTCAGGCTTCAACTAATTTAGGGCAATGACTAAGCTTAATACATTACAGGTGGAGCAACCATGACTTAGTAGAACAAGGGTGGGGAACCATAGCCCTTTTATTTATTTATTTATTTATTTATTTATTTATTTATTTATTTATTTATTTATTTATTTATTTATTTATTATTAATTTTATTTCTATCCCGCCCTTCTCCCGAGTGACTCAGGGCGCCTTGTGGACTTCAACTCTCAGAATTCCTGAGCCAGGAAAACCTGAGTCTCAAGGACCTACATCCTTTGAGATGGAAGCTGGCCACGCTCACCTTATCCTTCTCCAGACGGTATTCCTCCAAGGAGCCAACCTGGATGCCCGTTCAATGCATTGGTCAATGCAACGCCTCCCCCGTTTTCCATTCGCTCATCCCCAGCAAGAAGCAACAGAGACAGTCTACGTCAGGAGGACATTATGAATGTCATCCATCCAGCTTAGCCTCATGGCGAGGCCTGCATCCCAACCACCCTGTCTGCCACTCCCTCAGTTGCTGTTGCTAACACAGAGTTGTTTCTCTTGGCATGGTGCTTGGGACATTTCTCTAGATTGTGAGAGAAGGGCGGGGGGGAGAGAGCACCTCAGTCTGGCTTGGCTGGAAGCAGCTGTTAGGAATGGCTGGGGACCAGCTCCTGAGCAGTGGAAAATACCAAGCGCCTTGAGGATGACAAGTGTGGAGTCAGAGTCTGGGATTTTGTGCAGGGCAAGACTGGGTGGTATGTATCTCTTGCTTCTTCCATCTTTTAACAGGCCGAGAGGGCTGCAGAGACTTCGTTTCGCTTTTTTCCAAGTGAACTTGCCGCAGAACATCTAACCAAGAGGAGTTCATTTCCAGTGTCCGTAAACAACCAAGCCAAAAGCCCCATAGTGGTAGTCCTTAACTTACGACCACAGTTTTGACCAGAATTTCCATTGCTATGCAAGGTTTAAGTGAGTTGCGCCCAATTTTGCCAATCGTTTTGTCCCAGTTGTCAAGCAAATCACTGCTGCTGTGAAGTAAATCACATGGTTGTTGTGCAAATCTGGCTTTTCCCATTGACTTTGCTTGTTGGAAGCCAGCTGCAAAGGTCGCCACTGGTACTCACATGACCCTGGGACACAGCCACCATCATAAATTTAGGCTTGTTGCCAAGCGCTTGAATTTGAATCATGTGACCGCAGGAATATGGCAACAGTCATAAGCGTGAGAGCCAATTGCCAGTCACCTTTTCCAGTGCTGTTCTAACCTCAAATGGTTGCTAAATCCAGGTAGTCCTTGACTTGCGACCACAATTGAGCCCAAAATTTCTGCTGTTAAGTGAGACATTCGTTAAGTTAGCTTTGCCCCATTTTATGACCTTTCCTGCCTTAGTTGTTAAATGAATCACTGCAGTTAATAAGTTAGTAACCCGGTTGCTAAGTGAATCGAGCTTCCTCATGGACCTAGCTTGTCACAAGGTTGCAAAAGGGGATCACATGACCCCCCCAGGACACTACAACCGTCATATATATGACCCAGTGACCAAGCATCTGAATTTTGATCATGTGGCCACGGGGATGCTACAACGGTCATTAGTGTGAAAAATGGTTAAGTCATTTTTTTCAATGCCGTTGTAGCTTTGAACAGTCACCAAATGAACTGTTGTAAGTAGGAGGACTGCCTGTACTTATAAAATGTTGTGCGTATAGGCATTGTGCCGCTCTTTCCTGTGTAAGCAAACTATTATTAAGCAAGAACCGAAACATAATTCTAACCAAAGGATAGGAATTGTATAGCCATAAGGACCATAAATACAATGTTTCAGAATCAGAATCAGAATCGAAATTTATTTTGCCAAGTGTGCCTGGACCCACAAGGAATTTGTCTCCGGTGTACATGCTCTATACCAATGATGGCAAACCTCTGGCACACGTGCCGCAGCGGGCACA
>JANHFO010007254.1:119507-134328 GCA_032468095.1 Pareas carinatus
TTGGACTGCTGGGCAGAGGGGCGGGTGATGTCAGAAATATCCTTAGGTGCACTTAGAGAGGGGAAGGGGAGTCCAGCGTCCCTCTGTCTTTCTAGTAAAGAGCTCTGTGCTGGGGCTACGGTGTGCGTGCCCACAGAGAGGGCTCTGAGTGCCGTCTCTGGCACACGTGCCACAGGTTCACCACCACTGCCCTATATAGAACAGAGATGAGCAACCCATAGCCAGAGATATCTAACCTTGGCTACGTTTAAGACTTGTGTATTTCAGCATGGTTGACTGGGGAATTCTGGGAGTTGAAGTCCACATCGTAAAGTTGCCAAGGATGGACATTCCTGCCACAGGCCCTCCACAAATCCATTTGTGTCTTCTAGGATCTTTCTGTTCTATTGCTTTTTAATTTGGAGGAAAAGTTCAGAGGCAAAAATGGTGCCTTAAACCTTGCAAAAGCTTGGAACATCTTTCTCTTCTCTCACCCTGCCCCCCAATTAGAAAATTTCACGAATCCCATGAAATTGGGCTGATGTTTCTCATGGGACAGTTTGGTAAAGCTGTCTTTTCAAGTAGTAGAATTTCTAAGTCACCTTCTCCCTGCACATACCTTAACGTGTTCTAGTATTTGGAGTGTTGCATTTTAGCCCTTTTTGGGATCCAAACTTTGCTACTCTTTTGATTAGCAGAAAATCTTTATTTCCATCTTCAGCAAAACATTGACATTAACATTAGAATATGGGTATTTTTTTAAAAACAAGATCCTCTCTCATATTAAAATGAATCACATCCAAGACACCAGGGGCCTTAACCATACCAGAACCATAGACTATGCCGTCATACAACATAGTTTGATTTGACTGAACCTAAATCGACCCATCACATTTTCAGTTTGTTTACTTTTTTTAAAAAAACCTCCTCTTGGGTAGCAAATAACTGACCAGTATTAATATGATAATAAAGCCTATTCAGCGAATGAGAACAAAAATAAGTAGATTTTATATGTTTCTCAGCAGGAACTACTTGACCTAGACAAGCCTGTCTGCTTTACAAGAAACCACATATACATTTCGCAAAGTCTGAGAGAAACCAGTCATCCTGTCCAAGTGTTAAATCTTCCAAATGTTGAGATTCTGGAAAGAGTGCAGGGAAGAGTGAGAAAGATAATTGGAGGGCTGGGTCTGGGGGGGCTGAAGGCTAAACCATATGAAGAACGGTTGCAGGCATTGGGTATGCCTAGTCTAGTGAAAAGAAGGACGAGGGGTGACATGACAGCAGTGTTTCAATATTGGAAGGGCTGCCACAAAGCACCAGAAGGCAAAACAAGAAGCAATGGGTGGAAACTGAACAAGGAGAGAAGCGAGTTAGAACTGAGGGGAGCTTTCCTCGATGGTGAGAACAATCAATGCGTGGATCAGGTTGCCTTCGGAAGTTGTGGGCGCCCGAACTCTGGAGGCTTTTAAGAAGGAACTGGAGAACCATTTGCCCAAAGTGGTATGGGGTCTCCTGCCTAAGCAGGGGGGGTGGACTAGAAGGCCCCCAAGGTCCCTCCCAACCCTGTTATTCTTCTGTGAATGAGCTTCGTGCGCCCTTCAACAAATCTAACCGGAACCGGCAGCCGAGTGACACCTTAGGACAAGGACAACACAGTTGGGTTGTGCGCTTGAGTCGCTTGTCATTGGACTTCCCCCTTTTCTACTCCTGTTTGTCCAACGGATGCCAAGGGAGCAGAGGAAAATGGCCCCTTTTCTGCATGGTCCAAGAAACAGCGTCAGTTACAGATGTTACCTCAATTTTTCTTTTTATTTCCACGTGATGATTTTCTTTGAAGCCCTTACTCTCACTGAGCATGGATTTCCAGCTTTGCATGCCACACTGTCCAAGAACAGAGATTCCACCAGCATGGGGTAAAATGCTCGCTTTCCTCAATAAAAATGTTTCAGGCATTCGCTTAAGCTAATTTGGATGATTAAAAACATGCTAGACTATCGTTATCAGTACCATTAAAACTATGAATAAGAGATAACCGGGAGCACTGCAAGTCCAGCTTTCCTCTAAACTCCCCACCTCTCTCCCCAAAGTACCACCCTAGTATGAGAAGTAGCTAGCAAAATATTCAATTTTGATTGCAAACCTCTAAAATGTCAGCATTCCTGAATACCGTATGGATTCTTGGTTCGGATGTTCGACATCTGGTTCTAGTTGGTAAAATGGTTCCATGGGAAGGAGAGGTGGGGAGGGAGGAGAAAGAGAACATAAATTTCTCAATTCTGAAATTTGTCCAGTTTGTCCTGGCTCACTTTCTAATTAGGTCATAGACAACTAATCCCCCGTAACAATAGCTTGTTGAGTGGAAAAGACCGTTCTCTTCTGTACACCATCTTCCTCGATATTACTGGCTCAGCTGCCCTGACATCGCTGGGGGGAAAAATCATGGTGGTCCTTTGAAATACTCTGACGTCACTCAAGAGTTGCTCTCCTTTAGTTTAGAGAAGACTAATTGAACAGGACAGGGAAACCTGAAGATTGGCGGGGAACAACTTGGGACTCACATGAGAGGGAGGCATGATCAGAATTGATGGGAGGAAAGGCTGTCTATTCTCACACCGAACCCTACGTAGCTTTTCTTCTAATCAAATGAGTGTCAAATCTTGTGTTTTCCCATGCTCATTCTTTCGCATAAACAGTGAACAAAGAGGCATAAAATAGGTTTGGGATTATCGTATTGTAGTCCTCTGTTTTTCATTGGGTTGTTGTTGAGTTCAGTGCAGGTCTGTTCATGTTTGTAGCGATGCAGTGGTCGCAGTGGAAATGAAGTTGTGCACTGCAGATATTAACCGCATTATGCGACTCTTCCATCTGTGGCATAGTCTAGGACCCATGAAGAGCTGAAGATGCTTATCTGTATCAACACTCACTGCATGTTAAATGTTATCTTCAGAGGACAGTGGAGGAACGATGTTGCCAGAAAGTGCCATATGGTGTTTGTTGCGCAAGCGGTGACATTGACATGACTTGGAGAACAGGCTAGATCAGGGTAGATAAACAGACTTACACATCTTTATTATTCCAGGAAAAAGCACATCCTAAAAAAGTATTAAAGGTTTGCACTGCAGCATAAACAAGGTCCAAGTCCAAGTTGGAAGGTGAGAGAGACCCAATTTATTATATTGTTTGGTGAACTTTAAGCATCAACCTTTTAACAGTCCCGTATTGTAGGTTTAGCTGAGAACTAGACACTGTCACAAGTTCACCAGCACTCTTTCCATACCACCCTAATTCTCTCAGGAGAGGTATAGGCCCATAGCAGAAGGCTTTAACTATTTTCAAGATTAGATGCTGGGAAATTTCCATCTGAAAGAATGAAACCTGAGTTCAAACTGGACTCTGGAAGCCCAACTACTAGATATCAAGTGATTAAGTTAAACCTTGGAGTATATTTTTTTCACTTAAGGGAAGGCAATCCATTAATCAATTTTCATTCATGAGGCTTAATAACACATTTTACTCCTTCTGCAAGTAGCAAAAAGGCACTGCTTTTCACATAAGCTTCACAGTCTGATCCTGGTCCCGATCTATTTAAATCGTTCTGCTTATCCTCAATGTTTTATCCATTTGAGGTATTCTGGCTGGAAGGAGATTAGCTTATACACGGTTTATTTGGTTTTCCTGGATTGCCAGGGAACAAGATAACATCTGTCCCTTGGACAGAAATATGAAATATAAATGAGGTAAGTCACAATCAAAGCTATATAGGAAAAAACAAAATGGAGATGCTGGACAGTGCTCCTCTGCAGTTTTTTATGAAAACTATAAAAACAAACAAACCTCTTGAAATTTAGAGGCACAGTGATCCAAGGCCACTGAAAAATTCCTCTAAGTTCGAACTGGCTTGACATACAGTATTAGAGAAACTTGATCTGCAAAGGCAGAATGCAGCAGCAGAATGGAGGGTGTCAATGCCAACCCTTCAGGAAAGAAGGAAACCACATTTTCACCTATTTCCAAAAGAGCTGCAGCAAAACGCTATTCTGTATTTTTAAGCATTCTTCATTCACTCATGAAAAAAACTGTATTCAAACTTTTTAGTGAAATCCTCCATGATTACGTCCAAGAGTTTTTGCATTTATATCAGCTGCTACAACATGGTCAAGATACATATGCGTTGATGTCTTTCATCATACAACCCCCTCTCCAGCAATCGGCAGACACTGTGACTGCAAAATTGAGAAGACAACCTTCAATGTTTTTCCCCAGACCTTTAAATTAGGTGAGGCTACAATTTCCAAGAGATTTGGAACAAAAAACAAACACCTTCCCCTATCTCCTGATGACATAACTTCAAATATACCATCACAATAAATTTGAGAATAAGGTAAATGATTAAGCAGAAGCTCTTTCACAAGGGGAGAAAGCTACTGGTAAACAAATTTTGGTTTCTTTTTGTTTTTCTAAGAACTCCCAAAGATAGGAAAACATGCATATAGGATGCAAGTGAAGAGGATAATTCAGCTTTAGTAATAAAAATGATTTTCTGTTCATCGTCTTGTTCCTTCTCTGCTGTATTCAGCAGGAAAAAAATAGCTTCAGATCAAATGATACCATATATACTTCTTGCCTTCAGATATATTCCTTTTGAGACAATTTGGTTTCCACTTCTCTACTTCAGATATATACCATTTGCAAGGTAATTAGAGTTTTTATTTTTACAAATCATCAAACAATGCTTCACAAGCACATGGACAATCAACACTGCTTTTCAACATTCAGTATAGCTTCACACTACTTCCATGTAGACCGAGGGAAGCTGATTTGAATAGCATCATAGTAAATTCTATTCCTCAACATTTTTGGCAAAAAGAACCTGTGGCATCACAAATGCGTCCATGCACAGGATTTAGCAATGGCTGCTTCCTTCTTCTGAGTGTTTTTTTTTTAAATGACTCTTGAATTTAAATACCTTGCATGGAAACAATTCATGTTGGAGTAACTTGGATGTAAATTTTATTTGCAATTGTGCAAACATGACAGAACACAAATATGGGCTAGTTCACAAAACGTACTAAGTTACAGAATCATAAGGTTGGAAGGAGTAAGCATCCAAATTAAATTCTTAGTATATTGGGCAGATCTACTCTATCCATTGTGATTTATTCTGCAAACTGTAGTTAAGTAAATCATGACTCACTGGTTTACAAACTGGTCATATTCTAGGCAAGCTATAACCATGACGAATAGGCCAGAAAGTATAGCAATTCGTCAAACTTCCCAAACCCATATCAAATCTAAGAAAATGTAAAGAAAAATATTAGAATTGTTCAATTGCTGTCCGACCTACATCTTCTAAATACACCTTTACTACATTTTGACAAGACTTTTTAATTTAGTGCTATGGTTACTATTAAACCAATATTGGACCGTAGAGCATTCTTTCAATTTGTTACACTCAGATTAAAATTTCCCCTAATAATATGCAGAGAATGTATACAGATTTAATTCATCAGATGCCTACTAGACAGGACGTGAGGTTTTTACTGACAATTGCCTTCATCATTTTGATATTGGCTTTTCTGTTCAATTAAAAATGACAGACTAACTTTTGAGAAAATAGATTTTTATTAGTTTTTTTTTTAGAGATCAAACACTCAAAACATTGAAAGCCCCCTTTCAGATCACTACTAGTGTTTTCCACAAGCATCCTTTTGTTTAGAAGTGATCTGCTCCAACAATAGAAAAAGCCAACCACATCAAGTGGTTTGTGCTGCTCTGGTCAGTTTCTGAGACAACCGCCAATTACAGGACTAGGACCAGGGTTTGTGCTATTAGAATGGCATAAGAGGTAAAAACTTGGCAGGATCCCCCTCCCCCAACCTACGTCATATAATATTTAAAGATCAAATTAATTTCACAATGGAAGGCTGTATTGAGTAGTGTTCTGAGCATAGCAAGTAAAGACAAGGATGAAGAGCTACTGAAAGAGGATAGATATAAAATCAGAACCAGGCTGGACCACCAGATGTCTTCCAGTAGTTTTAGGTATTAACTAACTTTCATTTACTTGCCTGGTCAACAGCAAATTGTTTTTGGCACAGCAGTTTAAAGTATCTGGAAGACACACAGAGCCAGACTGCTCCCCCCTGCAAACATCCATTATCACTTAATAAATTGGCAATTCACAAGCCATGTTAAGATATAGTTCTCTATATACATAGGATACTTGGAAGTATAGCGTCCCAAATCTCAACTCAACACTCTCCATTTACTCTAGAAAGAAGAGCATACTAAGCAGCTAAGACAGCCACTGATTAAACAGAGGCCTGGCAGTGACGGCAATGCATAAATCCCATGTACCTATGAGTCTCTTCTTTGCTTTCTCCATCTAGCACTATTTTGAAAGATAATTTAAATATGTACTGAAATACTATTGCATTAGGAAGATGTGAATCATTTTGTATCTTGGCAGAAATAATGTGACTACTCTTGTAGCAATGTCCCCTAGGTCTTTTTTCTCTCGATACCCTAGAGTGGTTAACCCCCTGCCTCAGATTGTACCATATATGAACTGGGACAAGTATCATTCAATCAACAGTAGAAGATACAAGCAATAAAGTTAGAGGGCGGAGACTGCAGTGAAACCTCAGTATGGCGGTCCCTACTTCTTTTCACCTACTCTACAAAAGCCAATTATGCATTTAGCAGGAGAAAGGATAGCAGTTTGGAAGCCACCTTTATTCCCGAAGCCTTTTAATTTGGGTGGCCTAAAACAACCTTTCCTTGTAGTCCAGTTCATCTAGAACGTACAGACTGGGGAAGGCTAACTTGGATCAATTTTATTTCAGGCCAAAGAAAGAATTTAGGGTTAGAAACTAAAACTATGACACCTTTGTTTGATTAAGTAAAGTAAATCCAACAGAGTTCAATACATTGTATTTATTTATGGTGACAGATTCTAAAGAATCCAAAGTTCTTATGTCAAGCTTAGCGCATGACAGATTTGACAAGCTGCAGAACACATTCAAACACAAATCTGGAAGTGTCATTCATAGTGTCAAACTCTTCAGGATATTTTCATGCACACAAGGAAAACAGCAATATCACAGCAGATATATCTGATGTAGCCCCTACTTGCATTTCACATCCCCATACAGCAAAAAGTGCTTTAAAAAAATCATCCAGCCAGCCCTTGATTACAAGGGAGAACATTTCCCCCCAAACACAGCACCGATCTTTTTTTTTTTAAGAAGCAATTTTTACTATTTAAATTTTCACCCATAATTTTAGCCAAAAATATTGCTGGCAGCCAGCTGTGTGAGTTTAAGTGCAAACCCATTTCCTTCTAAATGTGAATTATCAAATGGTTGTCAAAGGAGAGACTCTGGAAAAGCAAAGCCTTCCTTCAAGTGGCAGAGGAAACGTCAGGACAGCCCTCTTAATCATCAGGCATTGCAGCCATGTTCATTGCAGAATATAGAAGACATCACCAGTATAGAGGAGAGATCATCTAAAGCCACCTATATATTCAAGAAGTCTATTTACACAGCACTAGATTTATCAGAATTGAGAAATTTCTCTTAGCCTGTACAACTTGTAAGAATACCAAAGTGGGTGAAGTTAGAGTACATATCGTTCAATTAGTCAACAGACCTTAAAAACTGCCTTACCATCTCAGCTCATTGTCTCTCAGGAAGAGGCAGGATGTTAGCTAGACACAATCCAAGTATATTTTATTTAATTGTTTTTAGTCTGCTCCAACAAGGTACAGTTTGATTGCGGAGAAAACAGATTAGCAAATAAGTCAACCTTCAAAGATACACCATGGAGCATTTTTGCGTATCTCTTACACAGCAGGTATGTCCAAAAGCCAAAGAATGCCTCAGCTTCCTAAAAAGAATAAACTAATTTGAACTGATATGTTGTAATATTTATATGCAATCCAAAAAAATATACAGGATCATTGTGCTGGGTAAATAATTATTTCAAAACCTAATTTGACAAGACATCAACAATTTCTTGGGTACAGTTGTCTACAGCTCTCTCCCTCATCTCCTATTTATTCTACTGTAGCAAGCGCAACACAGGAATTTTCTCTATATCAAAAGCAAGGCAATGGGCCTATGCAAATCAGATCGATCCAAACACATTTTTTAAAAATCAGATTTGAATTGTCAGTTCAAAGGTGAATTGTAATTCAATTTGTAGGTTCAATTCAAACAAAAGTCATCTAAATTGGATCACTTCATAAGATTCAACGCATCAAACCTAGTCTTCAATTTGATGACTTGATTCAATACATCACTGATACCTTGTCAAATTAAGACTATAAAGTTTTGCACCACCATAACAAGCAGTATTAAAACGTTTTCTTAGTCTAACATGGAATCAAGTAGGTGGTCACAGGCAGCCAACAGGAAGAGAATCACAGTTCTCAAGATATTGTAGTGGGCTATTAGGCAGAAAGCTGGGGGCTTCTGGGCCAAGGCCTAACTGGTTCTTTCTGTTAACCAGGACAAAGGCTATGCATGTACCTTTTTATATTTTTGGTCCAGCTCATTTTTATTCTAATACTATTGACAGCCAGAGGCCATTAAAGCCTGGGAACAACTGCTCCTTGCATGAAAAAAAATATTGATCTACACAATAAAATATTGATTTATAAAGTTTCCATTAAGAGGAATTAATGTGTTAGGGTTTTGGCACTGCACATTAAGCTGAATTCAAGGTAGTTTCTATTTCTTCTGGTAAGCCTTCACAATGAGGGCACACAATCCATCGCACTAGAAATTCTCTATCATTATGAACTGAACCCCCTTTAGTTCCCCATCCCACTTCTGTTCCAACTGTTAATCAATGCTGCTGGTCCATTAGACAGCAAGCCATGTTACAGTGGCTGCTGTGGAAAGCCTCTGCCTACCTCAGTTCCCTTGACAGAAATGAATGTGTGATCCTAAAATCAAAAATTCATGGCAAACATCCATAACTAAGCTGTCAATATAGATTTCTGCCACTACAAAAAAATTACAGTATTGTTTTGAATGCAGGCACTTGTATAATATTTCTTTGGTCCCCTGAAAGGAATTAACCACTTTGAAATATGTTCAGAAAAAAACAGAGTCTGCACAGCCCATAATGCTTCTTGCACTAAGAAAAAAAAATCAGCTTGCATTTAAGGTAGTGCAGCTCTGCTTTTAACCTAATCCTTTCCACCCACCTTACACATTAACTCAAGCATTTTCTTCCTGTAAACATCGCTGGTAATTAGACATATCACTGCACAATTTCCCACGATTAAGTAGACTTAGTTCCAATGTAGGAGCAAGATACTCAAAGTAAAGAGACCTATTTTTTTTTCCTTTTCTTCTGAACACACAGCCTCGACTCCTTGAGAAGACAAAGACTGGAGCTTTTTTTCAGCATTCAGTTGCAGGGGAGCCACGTTGGGTAGGAGTGACTGCAAGGCAGAAGAGGTTGCATGTGGGTTACATAATAGTTGACGTTTATTTCACTGATGTATGGTGCTGGCTGATAATAACAAGTCACATTTGTGACAGTTGGAATTATGTTCCGCTCAGCCAGGACCCTGAGGGCCAACATGGCAATGAGGTTCAGCGTCTGTCGTCTTTCATGTCCCATCAGGCACACTGTACTCTCATTTACCACTCTGTGTAAGGTCATTAGGCAATCATACCTTTTGCTTTCCATCCCTACAAAGTGGCTTTGGAGATAAGACTCCAGCTTTCGTTGCTGTTCCCCAATGTCAGGAAAGTCTATAAAAAACCTCGAACACATATACCTCTGCAAGGCTTTCATGTCAACTTCTGATTTAGGTTGAAATGCCCTCACAAGGAGGTTGCAATACTTCAGAAGCCCACCTCCTCTGATTTCCTCAGGATTCCTAGTAGCTATGATTCGGTTCCTCAGATGATCAATGGCCTCCTCAAAGTCCCCATACATACTCTCCCCAGTGACAGTAGGGTGGAAGTTTGCAGACATTGGATTCTCTGAGCACTCTCCAAAGAGCAATAGTGAGTCTAATATGATCTGGAAAGAATCAACACTGAACTCGAACTGCCGCCGGAGAGTGTCTACAAATTTGAGTTCCACATTCTTCCCACTGTTGTTTGACAGCGATATAAGGCTCCAGCGGTCGGTTTCATTGCACACTTTCACCAACTTCTGCACATAGGCCTCCTTCAGAGTCATGGGAGTGATCTTGTTTTTGTTTACCCCTTCTGGGAGGAAATCCAGGAGACAGTCCATCACTACATCTTTTACCAGCTGGAAAATGTCCTCGGTTTTCAGATCAACACCAAAAATGAGATCCAGATCTTTATACCCCAGACCGCTGTCCTGGTGCAACACGTGGCTAGCTGCTGAACCATTCAACCTCACATTGTGGACAGTGATGCCCTGCTTTTCTAGACGACTACGGACCACCTGTAAAGCAAAGAGAGGCAAATTGGTACAAGTTGACAGAAACTAATGGTGTGGAAAGCATTTCAATGGGAAATGTAATAGGCCCCAGGCTAGGAAATTTGAAATATATGAATATGTCCTTAGTATTTTTAGAATCAATACAGAAAGTCAAGCCAAAAAGCACAGTGTAAAAGCCAAATGCAAGACATTTCTATGAGCTCAGCTGAATAAAATGCCTGGAAAAGATCAAATCTACTGTTATATTAGTGTTTGCACACTTATGTGATAAATACCAGCTTCGCTGAAGAAATCTTAAATAGGAATAGTATAGGAGAAAAGAATTAACTAGTTATACTAATATTACCTGCAAATCAACTTTTTAGTGAATGTTTGGCATGACATCTAGATTAATCTTAAATAGATTTCAGATTTTGATCCTGATTTCATTATGCATAGTTACAGATGAACAGATCTTACATATACTTTGTTGTTTTTCCATCTTAAGGTGGCACCTGCCCCGACAGGTTCAAAATAAATAGTTGGGCCTTCTCTTATCACACCTTTACTTTTAGGAATTCT
This sequence comes from Pareas carinatus, assembly GCA_032468095.1. NCBI lineage: Eukaryota > Metazoa > Chordata > Lepidosauria > Squamata > Pareidae > Pareas > Pareas carinatus. Next base: position 130,488 of record JANHFO010007254.1, read on the forward strand.
CCTACAACTTTCTTGTAGCCCAAATGGTAGATATAAATTTGAGGTTGTAGCTTGAAATGTGAAATAAGTTTGAAGTTAGTTAAAAATATTGATGAGTGATATTCCAGATTGCCAATTCTTAAAGATAAAGAAAATCTGCTCCTCTATGGACTAAGCTTTAAACACCTTGTGAAAAGTATACGTTCAATTATAAAGAAGCTGCAAATTTGTTCAAATGTAAATGCAACTCAGACTGTAAGTAAAAAAGGATTATATAGGGTTCAACTCAACCCCCCAGTCTTTTAGTTCTCTTCCAAAATCAATTACCATTTCTTCAGTAGACATTCACAAAAAATATGTGACATATTCAGATGGCTATACTAAAGAAAAAACTGATACACATAAATATAATCTTAGTCATCAGGACTTAGTCAAGTCACAATCTCAGACGTAGGGTTCAAACAGAAACACTGATAATGAGAGCATATATTAAAGCCGGTTAGGAAAAAAATATGTATACCGAATTTCAGGCCACCAAAATACAGAACATGAAGATTTTCTTCTACCAAAAATAGTCATAAGCTTTCTGGTAAGTGTGGAGGTTTTAATAGTGTTCAAGAAAGTGAATGAATACTAAGCTACTGTTTTTACTCTTAATATATCTACCTATACACTCTGAAGAAAAACCAGATTATATTGCAACTATACAGATTTAAGAAAAAATGGTTTAAATGTCATCAGGGAGGACATTTTTTCGTGTTTCACAGCTAGCACACAGATGTAAGCTGGATAATTTAATATTAGAAGAATAAAGCATACAGAAGATGGCTGTTTGCCCAGAATACTGGTCAATTTGTACAGCAACAACGTACCTTGCAGAATAGGCACATTAAATATTCCTTACCTCTTTGGATTTAAAGGCAAGATAGACCAGGTGTTAGAACAGTAACTGCCTTTTTAGGTTATATGCTCAAGACTGTCAAACTCTGTATTTAGCACTGACTAATATTTTCTGGTTAGAGTTAATCATTTCTATTTACAGTACAGTGAATTGCTATACGCCATTTAGTAACTTTATGGTTTTAGAAGTACATGAAAACTAGCCCTTATCTCCCTTTATAACACTTATCCTTTTGCATATTACAAGAGCATTGTTCTGCAAAGTTGTGAAGTTTTTCATAACAGGATTTGAAGCAAAACACATTTTATCCAAAACAGATTTAACTAATTGGACAGATTTTATGGAATGTGTTGGGAGGTCCTTATCAATTTTTCTAACATTGCTGAAGGGATCGAGTGAGTTTGTCCATAAATACCTGTGGACTACTCTAGCTAAATCAGAATGCAGATTCTGGCTAATTTGTCGATGTCCTTGTGTAGTGTAATTGAATAACTAAAACAGAATGAAACCAAGCCTATAGGTTTTTGCAAAAAACTATTACTTTTAAATATATTACTTCGAAGCAGATTCACTTCATTAAGCAACTCACTGAAAAAAAAGAATGTTCCTTTCTATTAGAATATTTAAATCTCACTGGTTAATGGGGATACTTCCAAAAGTTATTTGATCAAGAAAAAATTGAACAACATTGCAGAATTTATTTCAATTGTACAAGGTGACCAAGCAGGTTATTAAAAAAAAAAAGTCAGGAGGGCACAGAGGTCTTCATATCTGCATCCAGGGAAGTGAACTATATTATTCGTTTTTGCAATGATTTTAAAAAGCCTCCTTGAGTACTATTGTTGCTATAGTCATTTGTTGTCAAAGCTATAACTTTATATACTGCAACAGTGTATAATGTCTTTAAGGCATCACATTTAAAATAGTTTTAAAATGGCAAAATTCCTAATCAGCATATATACAAAGACTGCACCATAGTTTATTTGGACAGTGTTTTCTATGTTAGAGAGAGAAAATTAGAATCAATTAGCTGAAAATCTCAGTTCAATCTAAGTGTCACTGTTCAATATCTTACCTTCTAAAACCTCTTCATCAGCATCAATGCTAGCTCCAACTCCTGTCCTACACCCTACAAAATTCAATTAATCACCAGCAGCCAAACCCATATCCCACATGCTATCACTTGTCCTCTGAAATACCTTCATGCCAAATCAGCATTTTTCCATGCTTTGCCAGCCAAGCCTTTTATACTGGCTGTTACATGTTCCGTATCACACCCACCCTATAGTCATAGCTATATTCAATTATTTAGCCCTGCATGCCATTTCTTTATAATTCCTCTGCCAATGGTATAATCCAGAAAAAAATAGCAAAGCCTGCTCAAACATCAGTTGCCAGTAGCTAGCCTTTACTCATCAAAAATATTGCTTCATAATCCAAAGATAGTTCACCAGGTAATTTAAGATGGAATGGCAGATGGGACACCACCCAGTGTTTGTGTAAAACTGACTACTCTGTTTAGCTAATCAAACAATGTGTGCAAGATTATGCCAGTCTTATTAATTTTTGCTTTAAGAAATTTTATTGCTACACATTTTGGAAATTACAATACAAATTCAGGTATTCTGTAAGGAAGCTGAAAATTAAAAATCCAAAAACAGAATACTATATTCTAGAAAAATATGGAATGTCCCCCCCTCCCCTTGGACAGAATGCCATGTTAAGGGGGATTTAGCCTGGTTTGATGGTATCAAGATGTTTCAGTCTCCAGATTAACTTTTTTAAAAAACATCTCTTATTAGCTTAGCTTCTGTGTTCAGTGAGTAAAGTGATGGCTATACTAGAACTGCCTTGCAGCCACTGTGACTCTCCTTTTCAGAAATTCAGGTTTTGCAGTGCCTATTTATTTATTCATCAAATTTCTACATTGCCCATCTCACCAAAGTGGCAGAGTGGTTTACAATAAAAGACAATGCCTAATTAATGATTGAAGCAAGTATAAAATTAACACAAAAACACTAACATGAATGTCTTTATCACATTTCTAAATCATTTTCTCTCCAGAAACTCAAGGCAGCACACATAGCACTTCCTTGTATATTCCCCACCCCCCCAAAAAAACTACAACTAAGTGGGATAGCCTGGACTAACATACCGTGACTACTCTTAATATCAGCTAATTTAACTTCCCATTTCTAAGGATGGATTTAACCTAGATATATTTTTCATGCACACATTTTAGAGTTTGGAGTGTGTGATTCAAAACTAGAACTGGAAAATCTCTGTATGAAAGAACTGTCCTAATTTAGAGTTCTGCAATATAATTAGTACAGAATGTGTAATTTTCATATAATAGATTATGTGAGTATAAATATGCACTTCCCATGGAAACACTTCAGCTCCTGGCAATGACTGTAGTGAAAGGCAGCAAGTTTTGTTCAATGCTTAAAAAAAATAGAACCCAATGTGCCTTGTTATATCTGAGTCATTGCAGAGGAATGAAGCCACCTCCCATATAAAATGAATATGCAAGCAGCTTTTTGGCACAACATTAATGCCTACTAAGCACAGTGTTGCTACTTTATAGACAAACAAATCCTTAGTAATTTGTGGCAGTGATGACACAGAGCCGAGCAGGCTATTTAAGGGCAAATAGACTGTACTGGAAGCAGTCGGTTCAGCTTCTCACTGGGCAGAGATAACAAGCATCAAACATTAATTTGTGTCCTTGTGCACCCATGGAGATCTACTTCCACTGAACTATAGAAAGAATATTCCAAAGTAATGTATATGTTAATGAACATGGATTTGTATTATGTCAGAGTTACGTAATCTCTAGGTCAGAGGTTTTCAACCTTTTTCAAGCTGCAGACCCCAAAACATGTTGTGGCTATATGGTAGACCCCATTCCCACAAATTCAACTAATTGCTAATTGACAATTCACGTAAATTACTTTTTCC
>JANHFO010007254.1:147026-159921 GCA_032468095.1 Pareas carinatus
AGAGTCCATAGTTACGGTAGCTTCAGGGGGGCTTATTATCATGGGGGGGTCTTATTATCGGGGAGATGCCTTATATTTCAGCGAGAGGCAAAACTATAAGTAGGTCTTATTTTGGGGGGATGTCTTATTTTCAGGGAAACAAGATAGCACAGCTGTCATGAGCCACCTGGAATCAGATGGAACACTGCAGTATATCATTCATGTAATAAATATATAAACTCACATGGCTATGCTAATTGTTGGAGTTGATTGAATTAAACTTCATAGTGGGCCAAGACAATAACACAAAAATGATGCTTTTGCACAGTATTATTTGCATATCCAGTGACAGTTATCACTAGGTTGGCAGATGGGGCTAAATTACAGCATGGTTTATTTGGTTGCGGCTTAGCATGCTGTGTGAAGCCAGCCCATTGTGATTCATTCAATAAAGAATGGATAATACAAACCATGGGTCAATTTGTTATGTCAACCCAGGCACTGAGGTCATTAAGGACGATCATTATGTGTCCAAATATCACCAACAAACTTAGTGTAATCTGTGAACTAGGCCACTCTCTGATCTAATAGTTAAAAAAAAGCTTAACAGGATGGAAAAGGAATGGAGTCTTCGGGGAAATTTATGTTATCTGAGCTGGAAATCTTCAAGCATTTAAAAGCAGAATAATCATACCATACCTCAAAAGAATGAGACATCACCAAAGAGTTAGATGTAGCTTATTCTTGTAGCTATATAATGGCCATCTAAATTTTTGAAGTCCAGATAAGTTAACCTTATTCAGATTCATAAGAATGGGATTCAGAATAAAGAGATTCTAGAAAGAGTGCAGAGAAGAGCAGGAAATACGATCGGAGGAATGAAGGAGGCTAAAGCATACAACGAATAGTTGTGGGAATTTGCCTAGTGTCTAGTCTAATCTAGTCCAGTTCAACAGAGAGAAGGACCAGGGGTGACATGATAGCATTCTTCCAATATCTAAGGGGCTGCCACAAAGAAGAGCTGGTTAACCTATTTGTCAAAGCACGTGAAAGCAAAACTTGAAGAAATGGATGGAAACGAATCAAAGAGAGAAACAACCTAGAACTAATAACATTTCTAATTGCAAGGACAGTTAATCCAGTAGAATGGCTTGCCTTCAGAAATTGTAGGTGCTCCATCACTAGAAGCTTTGACAGCCATTTGACTGAAATGGTATAGGATTTTCTGCCTGAGCAGGGGTGGCGGGTTGGATTTGGAGACCCCCAAGGTCCTTTCCAACTTTGCTATGCTGTATTTGGTATGAATCAAGTCCATTTAACCAGCTTTGTGAAGGCTGCTGCTAGGATAATGAAAACCAGGCTCCATATTCCTCAGTCCTTCCAATGCCCATTTGAGCTAAAATGGCTGCGTTTACACATTCCACCATGATGAATTATAAATACCAGTCACTGGATTCCTACCACACGCTAAGCTAAAACCAAACAAATCACATTATCATGAGGCTCACACATTGCTCATAGGCTGTAGGTTTATTCAAATTACTTCCTCTGAAATCAACGCTCTGTGGAGTGGGAAATCTAGTATCAGGGTCCTAAAAGGGCATAGAATCTGCAACAGTCTTGGAGATGGTGCAGTAGAATTTTCCCCTCTGATTGGACTGAAATCCCTTAAAAATAAATTCTCGGGGAAGTAAAGGAAGAGAGGCAAAAACTTCTCCCCCTCCTTTTCAGGCAGCAGCTTGGATGGTCTTCAAAATTTGGGAAGCTTCAGATGTTAGACACCAGTACCCATACCAGTAGGAGTGTCCTGTAGAAGTTCTAGAACTGAATTTAATTAAAAAGCATTGATACTGAGTTATAACTATACATTGAAATTTTAATGCTAGATTCTGAGAATAAGACCCAACTGTTTTTGACTATAATAAGAGCGTTCAGGTCTTTTTAAAGACCTGTTTGTTTTTCAGTTAACCATTCATAACAAGAAGAGCGAAAGTCAATTATTTGACCACACTGTTGCTTGAATAAGGGAGAAACTGCTTGGAAGCACACTGATAGCCAATTTCTGCTTTCCACTCCATTATCTCCAGGAAAGCTGCTCCTATCAGTAAAGGACTTCTGAATTATTTTGGATTGCAAACCCAGCTACCAAGATTTATGGTTAAACTGTCATATAGAGGACCTCAAAAATTCAAACAGTCTTGAGAGGGTGTTCTGTAACCCTTGGAAGCCACCTAGTGATCATCCAGACTTTAGCAACCAAAGTGTGGTACTTATGGTTAAGTTTTTTCAAAGTATTTGAAGTAATTTCAATTCATTCTTCTACAATAGGTCTGTGTGATTAGGTTCACTTTGCTGATATGAGTCCAGGCTGAAAGAGAGAAACTTCTAACTGTTATTTTCACCAAGTTGGGAGTTGCTTATCCCCCCAAGGGCAGCTTGCAAAGTTGGACTGCTTCTTGTCTACTCAAAAAGGTAGCAGTTATAGGAGGAGGCATCCGACTTTTAACAAGTCCCAGGAGAAAACGCTGCTTGAAAGGACCCCTTTTAGACTGGAAATTGCTTTTCTGCCTACACAAATCTCTTAAATGGCACAGCAGGTCAAAGAAGAAAACAGTCTTGAGAAACAGCAGACTGGAGATACTTTGATAAGCCTCCTTATCTGATGGAAGAGCTTCCATCATGCCCTACCCACATTTCATGAGACTTCGGTAGATTCAAGAGTCAAATGGAGTCAGTGATTCCGTGACAGCTTTGTTGCATGCAAGGTATGTTCAGTCTTGCTTTTTGGAATGATTTTAAAAAAAAATCTAAGAAGAATTAGGTGGATACATGTAACATTTATATTAACTGCAGCATGAATGTTAATGTGCTGCTAGTCATGATGTGACTGTCACCATTTGTGTTCCACTTCAGGTAGCCAATGTCTCGGGTAAACATTTGCAGAGGCTTAGTAGCCGTTCACAGCTCACAATGAAATTCAGTGGAATTTGCTTGACTTCCACTCTACCAATAATGGTCTTCAACTAGCCATTTTTAGCGATGTCCATTTGAAAGTCAAAAAAAAAAACTCCACTTATAATCAACTCACAGTAGTTATGTCCACTAGAGTTTATTCAACAAATCAAGTTTAAGAAGCATGAAACCAGTCACTCAGAGCTCAGTTTTAAAACAATTAGAAGATGGGATTTCTAATCAAGCTAAATCAACATGTCTATTTCGGGCACTTATTTAGGAGATCTGCAACCTAAGTTTGAGAGATCCAAGGAATGAACTGAAAGAGTAAAATGGAGCTTTGGTGAAAAATATGGGAGCTTAAATGAATAAACTCCAAATTACTGGGGTAACAAACACTTTCACCATGGGTGGAATCCTTTCAGAAACTTTCTTCAAAACAGGACAGTAATAAGAACCTTGTTTATGCCTTAAGAATTTGGAATGCCACCATCTATTGGTTAGAAATAGTGCTCATATAATTAGTATATTACATTAGAGTTCCAGTAGAAACTATTGCAATTGTAGCTTATCCAACGTATGTTTCATAAGTAATATACTTGCTGTCAAAACAGAGAAGATCCATTTCAAACATCCCATTATACTATCAAATTATAAATAAGGCAGTCACAATTCTGAATGCTGATAGCATTCAGAGACATCCTGGCCCTGCACCAGGACACACCCAAGATAATGAACATTTGAGTTTCATCTTCTCCCCCTTCACAGCACAAACTTGATTAAGCGTATTTCATTTTTCCATTCTTAGGTTATGTGCTAACTCCATTTCTGCATCAGCAAGCCACTAGAAAACAAGAGTCTATCTAAAACCTGAAAATGCGTACGGATTTTCTCAACTGTTCCTTATATAGGGGCAACATTTGCATACTCTCATCTTTTACCACAAAACCCAAAGGTTTTTATTTCTTCCTTATGCACACATTTTGCGAGAACTTTCTGGGAACTGTAAACCACAGCATGGCTTTATAGTAGTACAGGTTTTGGTGTATAATTTTATTTTGGTCTGTGCAGAAATTTAAAAAGTACATCTTATCCCCATATCTCTAGTAGCAGTGCTGAAAAAACACCCCTGCTATTGTGTAGTGATGAACATACTAGACTAGTGGCAGGTTTGAGAGAACTGACTTTGCAAACGATCAGTCTGTGGAGATAATGGCGCTCTTGAGTCCATACACACAGACGGGGGGGGGGAATCAAACAAGAAACTCATCCATCAACTCGGTTCACACTGAACCCTGATGTGAGGACATGCTAACTCAATGCCAAGTCCTTTATTTAATAGAAAGGATAAGGCATCCATATTTGGTGATAAGCAACTGCAGTGTATTTTGCTTCCTATTTTGATAGCACAGAGGAGGGAGTCCATAAGTTTCAGTTTCTTCAGGATGGTTCTTCTTAATTTCCTAGTTTTGCAAATATGTGACATTTGGAATCAAGCTTAATACAGGTCGTCCTTGGCTTATGAACACAGCTGAGCCACAAATTTCTGTTGCTAAGCAACCCAGTTGCCAAGTGAGCTTTGCTCCGTTTTACAAATTTTCTTGCCACAGTCGTTAAGTGAATCGCTGCAGTTGTTAGGTTGGTTGCACGGTTGTTAAGTGAATCTGGCTCCCCCACTGACTTTGCTTGTCAGGTCGCAAAAAGGGATCACATGACCCCCAGGACACAGACAATGCAAGGTGCGTCATAAATAGGAGTCAGTTGCCAAGCGTCTGAATTTTGATCATGTGACCATGGGGATGCTACAATGGTCGTAAGTGTGAAAAACAGTCATAAACTTCTTTTTTCTCCCAGTGCTGTTATAATTTTGAACCGTCACTAAACGAACTATTGTAAATTGATGACATGCTTTTCAATTAAATGCAGTTAAAGGCACAATTGAACTAGTTAATGTCACCTGTCATATATTGATTTAAATCCATTAGAAATCTGTATTGTTTTGGTCTATGCCTCTCCCAAAATGCACGTTCTCCCTAACAAGCATTATTATTGCACATAGTTTTCCACAGTGTAGCATGCTTTATGAATTCTTTTTCATGAATGCAAGGTGCGACCATTAAATTCTGAGGCTGTCCTCACTGTGGGGGAATGGATCACGCGATGGCCTTGCGCGCGCAGCAGTGGCGTATAGCGAACTGGAGGAGAAGCTACACAAAGTCTCAAAGCACTATCTTCATGGAGTCCTGTGTGACAGACATTTTAGTTGGCACGTACATCCGCACATTTATAAAATAAAGAAATATCGCCAACTGAAACCCCTGGAATGTTGAATGGATGCTCCATGACGACAACGCACCACCTCACAGAGCTCTTGCAACGCGCCAGTTTCATGCCCATAACCACATGGTCATCGTTCCTCATTTCCCATATTCACCAGATTTGCCCCCCCCCTGCGACTTTTTTCTGCTTCAAAGGTGAAATTGAAGCTGAAGGATCGCCATTTTTGCACGGTGGAGGATATACATCGCGAATCGCAGAAGGATTGAAAAATGAGACTTCCAGGAGGCGTTCCAAAAACGGAAGAGGCGCTGGGATCAGTGTGCAGCTGCCCAAGGGGACTCCTTTGAAGGGGATGGCAGCCAAACTTAAATCGGGTCATTTTATTTCAATTTATGGAACTAGTCTCTGAATTTAATGATCGCACCTCATACATTCCTTCTCGTAGACATAGATTTTATAAGAGACTCTAAGAACAGCTTTGCTACTACAACAAAATTCAACTGGGTATTTTAAATGATCATTCACTTCATGAATTGATGGAAATGGCAAAATTATATCATTTCCCCCTCCCCATGTCTAATCTACACCACTTCAATTTACACTTTTAAAAATGTAACTTTCAAAGTGCGTCTTCTCAAAAACATCAGATACTCTTTATTGGGAAAGCCACTGTTTAATCCGTGCAATACTAAAATCCTCTGATGGGAAGTTGGCAGTGAAGTGCGGACTGAGTGACTTCTTGGAGATGTTTTGGCTATCCCTCCAAGGAAGCCCAGAAGTCCCCTTAGATAAGGGATGAGGGAAGTCACTTCTGTACTCCCAGGACTATAAACATGATGCATTTGTTTAAGAACACGGACTTGCATATTATTTCCATGGCAACCTGCACAGGTCACTGAAAATATACACACGGTGTCACTCCCTTGTTCTCTTTGCCTTGGAGAAGGTCACACCTGTCTACCCGGAGAGTATTTGTAAGTAGAGCGTTACTATGCTGGTGCAGTGACCTGGGACACCTGCATGGCTTTGGGCACCCTCCTTTCCTCCCTTCTCCATTCTTGCACACATGGCTGTGTTTGCATTAACCTCCAGGAAGCCGACAGGATTCGTGAGTTATCCTGACCAGACAGACTACCTTGCTGATCAGTTGATGAGAGTGTGTTGATGGAGTTCTTGTATACAGGCAGTCCTTGACGTACAACCGTATGTTAAGTGACGGTTCGAGGTTACAGCTGCCCTGGGAAAAGTGACTTATGACCAATCCTTACACGTAGCGCTGTTGCAGCATCCCCATAGTCACATGATCAAAGTTTGGATGCTTGGAAGCCGCCGTGTGTTCCAGCATTTCGGTGTGATATGATCATCATTTGTGACCTTCCCAGCTGGCTTCTGATAAGGAAAGTCAATGGGGGGGAGCCAGATTTCCTTAACAACTATGTCGTTTGCATAATAATACAGTGACTTTGCACTAAGAACCCCTCAAAAAGGGGGCGGGGTCATAAAAGGGAGCATCTCACTTAACAATTGCCTTGCTTAGCCATGAAAACTCTGGTTCCAGTTGTGATTGTAAGTCAAGGACCGCCTGTAGTTTGCTATATGTGTTAGGTCCAAAGGGAGGGCATTGCCCAGGCGCAGGAATGCCCAGCGCCCTGATTGGCAGGTTGCCACCCACCCCAGGTATATAGGGGGCAGCTAGCCGGCCAGGCGCCATTTCTGTGATTACTCACCATACTGAATAAAGCTATCCACCATAGCCTGTCTCTGCCTCGTTCCTCCGGACCCTCGCATCTAACAGTAGGTGTACAACCAAAGTCACATACAGCCTTTGAAAGGTGTGACACACACACACACACCAGAGACCTTCAACATTGTTACCGAGTTGTGTCAATGAAGCAGCTAAAACTGACTTCATAAATAAATGTGAGAGAAATGAGAAAGCACTGGTGAGTTACTACTTCAATGGTACCTTTAACTGCATTGAATCGAAAAGCATGTCGTCCAACTGAATCCAGTTTTTAGCGTGGCACCGTTCATTAGATACTTCTTGCTCCCAGAATTATTTGGGGGGGCATTAGAAATGTGCTACAGGTGACCCGCAAAGTTGCAACACTTCATTTAGTGATCGAAGTTACAACAGAACTGATAAAAGTGACACTTATGACAGTGGCAACATCCCTGTGGCCATGTGATTTACATTCGGATGCTCGACAACGGGCTCCTATTGATGGTGGTTGCAGTGTCCTGGGGGTCATGGGATTATTGGCTCGCTATTGGCCTCTGGGCACAATTCAAGGTGTTGATTATTACTTTTAAAGCCCTATATGGCTTGGGGCCAGGCTGTTTGCAAGACCGCCTTCTATCGCATGTCTCCCAGTGACCGGTAAGATCTCACAGAGTTGGTCTCCTCAGGGTCCCGTCAGCTAAACAATATCGGCTGGTGGGCCCATAGGGGAGGGCCTTCTCTGTGGCTGCCCCAGCTCTCTGGAACCAGTTACCTCCAGAGATCCGGACCATCCCCGCCCTATTGGCCTTCTGAAAAGCTTTGAAGACCTGGCTTTTCTAGCAGGCTTGGGGCCGTTGATCTCGCCTGGTGGTCTGGCGAGATCCGGCCATGAAATGTGTGTGTGAGTGCGTTTTAAAGTTTTTAAAAGTTGTTAAATATTTTTTTAATGTAGTGTATTGTGAACCACCCTGAGTCCTTAGAGAGGGGCGGCACACAAGTTAAATTAAATAAATTATCTTTGCGACCTTCTGACTCGCAAAATCCATGGGGAAGCCAGATTCACTTAACGGTGTTGCTTCGTAACTTAAAAAACGCAGGGATTCACTTAACAGATGTAGCAAGAAAAGTCATAAAATGAGGCACAACTCCCTTAACCAATTTAGTGACATAAATTCTGAGCTCCGTTGTGGCCATAAGCTGAGGACGGCCTGTATTATGTTAGATAAGAAGGATCAGATTCAAGACATGTGTAACCCATCCATTTTTGAAAAGGCAATGTTTTCTGCCAATCAAAAAATGACATAATATGTTTCCATTTGGCAAGGATGGCTTTTATAAAAATTTGGAAATGTTTACGTTTTGTTTAATATGACCTAGAGATGATTGCCTTGACTCTAATTTCCCCCCCACTTTTCTTGTTATTCTTCATTTTCTTTCTTTCGCTTATAGCCTGTTTTTCTTTGCTTTACATACAATTTGGAATGGTACTGCTGTGTTTCTTTTTAAATAAATAACATGGGCATTCCCTCGAAGAGTTCGTGTCTTCAAGTGTGCGCATGTACACCCTTGCATCTGTGCACTTCCTTATCTTAACACATCAGGGTTTAAGTCTGCTTGCCAGCCTGTGGAGATCACTTGCTTTCCTTGGCAATCAGCCAGGTGGTTGACATGAGATTGAAAGACACAAGATTGCTTAAGAAGATCACCCATCTTAAACTGATCACCACTTGAATCACCTTCTGGGCATCCGCCCAACGGTTATTTGACAGGCTGTCAAAAAAGGCAGAATTCTGCTGAGGAAAGGAGAACCTAAGAACAGTCACCCCCAATTTTTTCAACTTTCTGACAATAAGTGTTGACATGGCTGGGAGAGAGAAATTCAGGCTGTTAACATGTCGCACAGCTAAAGTTACATAAGGAACATTCATAGAGGTTGGGAGGTAGCTGGGAACTGCCCCATACAGTGCGTGGTTGTGCTTCTACAGAGTTTTAACCAGAGATCTTCCCCAGCTTTACTAGGAAATTCCAAACTCTTTGCATATCTGTTGCGTAGTCAGTTCTTCAGGCATGGGAGACACTGGTTGTATGGTAAAACACTGGTTTATTGGAGCATAACACATGCATGTCTTGTGACAAACTCGAACACGTGCAAAAGTCCTGCAATTCAGCTGCGCAAGAAGCTTATATACAGTATAGCCACTAGGAGGCAGCCAAGAATTTTCCTGTGCGAGACAGGCAGTCTGGGCCTACAAGCTTCGACTACTTTAGGGCAATGACTAAGCAGTTTACATTGAGCACAATATATTACAATATCTGCCAACGTTGTTTAGGTTATTGGCAGTACCCCCCCTCTCCCAAGTGGTTTCTACCTAATCCACCAGGTAGAATAGGAGGGGCACAGCTCTTTAAAGAATGCATCATACGGAACCTTATCAGCATGTTATTTCTGTCACCGTACTTGCCCTCTGGAACACCCTGAGATCAGATAGACTCAGCCTTACTGGTGTTTTACAAAGGGCTGAAGATCTGGATATGTGCCAGAGCCTTGGGGGGTAGGTTTGTCAGGCAACTAAATGACCTTTCAAGAGGTCTTTCTCAGTTGTATTGTTGGGTTTATCCGCGATGAGCACGGTAGGTTTTTCAAAATTCTTTGCTAGCAATTTTTTTAAAATTGCTTACATTCTTGTCTGGTCAAAACTGAACAGAGTAAGATGTGACACAGGAAGAAGTGCCTCTTCCCTTCCAGTTCCCCTCTCAGGGGGACTGGAAAGATTCCCCTGGTTGCAATTGTGGCGCTGATATGCAAACCATGAAATATGTTGTGCAAGACTGCCAAGGTTGTGTGTTCACCGATTCCTTAGAACAGAGGTTTTCAAAGTTTTTCAAACTGCGGACCTCAAAACAAGTCGTTACTACATGGCGGACTCCCACAAATTCAATGAATTACTAATTGAGAATTCATGTATGTTACTTTTTCAGAATTTTTCTTGACCTGTCTACGGACCCCGTGGCAGCTTGCCACAGACTCCCAAGGGGTCCACGGACCACAGTTTGATAACTCCTGCCTTAGACGATCTGCATGAAGCAACCCCCAAGATGATCGCCTGGATAGCTGAATTGCACATCCAGTTATGAGGCGGCTGCGGTACTCCTGTAGAGGGTTTGTATATACAGTAAATACATGGATTGTGCATATATGTTTACTTCTTCTTGTCATGTTTTCATCATATGCCAAATAATTGTTTTAATGGGTTGTTAGCCACCCAGAGTCTCATTCACAAGATGGGTAGGCATATAAATAAATTAATTAATGAAACCTAGAAACATTGCTTTCTCAACTTGCAATGGTATTTTTTAATACCCCGTTTCCCCAAAAATAAGCCCTAACCCAAAAATAAGCCCTAACCCAAAAATAAGCCCTAGCCTGATTTTTCAGGATGCTTGTAATAGAAGCCCTACCCCCAAAATAAACCCCAGTTAAGATCGTCAGCCAGATGGACGCACATAGCACAGAGCACCGTATTTCCCTGAAAATAAAACCTAACTGGAAAATTAGCCCTAATGTGTCTTTTGGAGCAGAAATTAATATGCTGTAAGCCCCATTCTTATTTTCAGGAAAACACAGTAGTAGATGGAAATGACCTTGGATTATCCCTAGTCTATACTTTCAGACTTGCAAGATTGATGTGATGTAATGTAATGTATGGGTGTGGAATTCTGGGAATTGAAGTCCACAAGCCTTAAAGGGACCAAGGTTGGAGACCCCTGCTGGAAAGCACTCTCTGGGCAGTTTAAAATCTCAGCCTGCTGAGCCAAGCAATCTGGATCTTCATTTTACTGACTTCAGAAGGATGGAAGGCTGAGGAAACCTTGAGCCCTGCCAGGATCCAGCTCCAGACTATGAGCAGAGTTTGCCTGCAAAGCTGCATTCTAACCATTGCGCCACCAGAAAGCCAGCGAAGGGGAAGCCCCCAGTCAGAGGCAGAAACTTAGAAAGGACCTGCCTTAATTGATCAGGCAGTTAAATGGGGCGGCGAGAAATTTCTTCTTTCAGACTTGCAAAAACCTCTTAATGAGGTTCTTACGTAAAATAGAATTAGCTCATCTGGTTGCGTTTCCTGTCTGGTTTACCTTGAGAGCTGACAATTGATGTCAGTTTCAAGAAGAAGTCCAGACGGGAAGCACACCCAACTGAACTAATTCTACTTTACTGTAAGTTTACATGAACAGAATTTGGAAGTCTGAAAGTACATTTTTCTCCCATCACTTATACGGCCACCAAACCTAGGGAGATTCCTTTCAGAGGTGTTTGTCACACATTCCTTCTGCAGACTAAGTTGCCTCTCTCAGCCTTATCAGTAGATCAGACAGGATACATGATCAGATAAACTAATTCTACTTTAGTTAATAGAATCTTGAACGTCTGAAAGTAAAATTCACCCAGCCTGAGAACTTAGGGATGACCTCTTCTGAATATCTTTCTCCACCTACTATGCAGCTATGGGCTACGCTGTCTTTTATCTGACTATTCCCTAGGCAACCATCACTTTCCCTGTCCAACATCTCCCAAGGTCTTTCCTAGATATCATTATATCCTCTTATTCAATTGTTCCGCTGTCTATGGCTCTTCCTCTGTCTCCCAATGTCGTTCCCACATTGCCATTACTGTACACTATCTCACAACTATTTCTGAAGCAGCATCTATTTTCCTTCGTTATTCATTACAGGGGTGAAGAAAGCAAAGGGAAGACTACTACACTGTATATTTCCCAGGAAAATCATGTTAATGGCAGTAAAATCAAATGATGGCCCCGAAGAAGAACAACATGGGTTCAAAATCTAAGGGACTGGTTTTGGACTGATTCTGGACTGGTTTTGGACTAGGATCGGTAGCACTTTTCCGCGTGGCTGTCAATGAAGATGGAATCGCCAACATGATCGCCAAATCTGATGAAGGATATGGCACAACAGGAAGAAGAATTCATTACAAAGCCACCATCCTTATGCATCACCTATGATCTGATAAAATATGCACTTTCTGTCCATAGAAAAGGGAGCAGTGACACAAATAATTGCACCAGGGTGCAGTTACAGCAACCAGATCTCTTCTGCACATGCTGGAGAATCACTAGATGGCAGAAAAGGGCTAGAAAGTATTTTTGCTGCCATCTAGTGGTTGGATTTGGGAAGACAGAATTTATTTATTCTTTGTATAGTATTGTACAATTTTAACCACAGCGATGAGTTGACTCTCAGGGTACCAGTAAACTGACCAAAAGCTGGATTTGTTTAACAATGGCATGCTTCATTTAACAATTGCAGTGATTTGCCTAACAACCAAGGCAAAAAATGTTGAAAAATCAGGCATCTTGTTTAGCAACCGAAATGCTGATTCTAATTGTCATCATAGGTTGAAGATGACCTATAGATTTTTATCCAAATAAAACAGCTCAATTGAAAAAACTGCACCTATGGATCTGTTTGAGGTGAATTGTGGAGGTGATAAATATGAGTCCTTGGTGCTGTCTGAGCTCTCTTGCTTGCTAGCAGACGTTTCGTTACCAGATTCCACAATTCAATCCTGATCTATTAATTATGCTGTTAAGACTTCACAGCAAATCAATAAAGTATTGTTATGATCTGACAAGTTTAAGCAATAAGTAAAGAAGGAGAGGATCTTAGAGCTGAAGGTGCTCAGTACGATCCGGGATTTGTTCTGCAGGATCCAATCTGAGTCAGTCACCAAGACATCTGAAGAGAGAGAGACCTTCCCTGAGGTTCCAGCACCTGGATATAATCTGTTCGAACTTCTCCCCTCTGGACAACGCTACAGAGCATTGCAAACCAAAGCAACCAGACATGAGAACAGCTTCTTCCCTCATGCCATCAACCTACTAAACAGCTGATTCATAGGACAGTGTTAGTGCGAAGGGTGTCCTGACAAGATGAAATGGTTTTTGT
>JANHFO010007254.1:221712-232998 GCA_032468095.1 Pareas carinatus
AGAGAGAGAGAGAGAGAGAGAGAGAGAGAGAGAGAGAGAGAGAGAGAGAGAGAGAGAGAGAGAGAGAGAGAATGGAAGGAAGACAGACAGACACACAGATAATGAAAGACAGAGAAAGAGAGAGACAGAGAGAGAGAGAGAATGAAAGACACACACAGAGAGAGAAACAGAATGGGAGAAAGACACAGAGAGAGAGAGAGAGAGAGAATGAGAGAGACAGACACACATACAGAAAGAGAGAGAGAAAGACAGACTGACACACACATACACAGTCAGAGAGAAAGGGAGAGAATAAGAGAAAGAGGGAGAGAGGGGGAGGGAGAGACAGAGAGAGAGAGTCAGAGAAAGAGAAAGAATGAGAGAGACAGAACGAGAGAGACAGACACACACAGAGAGAGAGAATGAGACACACAGAGACACAAACAGAGACACAGAGAGAGAGAGACATACAAACACACAGAGATACATACCGCTATGGTGCTCCACTACCACTACCACCACCTGTGCTTTTTACTCACCTGCAAGCCTGCCCGCAAAGTGGTCCTCTTGCCTGGCCCTCAAGGTGCTTCTCTGGTGCTCCACTACCCCCCTCGCCTGCGCTTCTTACTCACCTGCGAGCCAGTCCGCAAAGTGCTTCACTCGCCCGGTCCGTGAGGCTCTTCTCTGGCGTTCCACTATCACCCCAGTGTCCACGCTTCTTACTCATCTGCAAACCTGCCCATGAAGTGCTTCTCTTGCCCGACCAGCAAGGTGCCTCTCTGATACTCCACTATACCACCCACCACCACTATACCACTCCACCATACCACCACCCACGCTTCTTACTCGCCTGCAAGCCAGCCTGCAAAGTGCTTCTCTTGCCCAGCCCATAAGGCTCTTCTCTGGCATTCCACTACCCCCCCTCCACCGCCCGCGCTTCATACTCACCTGCAAACTGGCCCACGAAGCGCTTATCTTGCCTGACCCGCAAAGTGCTTCTCTGCCACTCCACTGCCCCCTCTCGCTGCCCATGCTTCTTACACACCTGCAAGCCAGCCCACAAAGCACTTCTCTTGCCCGGAAGCCAGTCAGCCAGCCTGTAAAGCGCTTCTCTTGCCCAGCCTGCAAGATGTTTCTCTGGTGCTCCACTACCCATCACCACCATCACCACTTCTTACTCACCCTCAAACCAGCCCACAAAGGTCTTTTCTTGCCTGGAAGCCAGCCGGTCGGACTGCTCCACCTGCTCACCCAGCAGCAGGAAGCCTGAGTCTTGCATGCGCTGCTACCACTGCCTGGGACGCATTATGAGAAGCTGAGCAGATGCCGTTCGAGCCTCACTTGCTTATGACGCACGGCGTCCCCATCGCAAAAGTGCACGTGCTGGCAGAGACAGCTCTGGTGCTGGCTGTGGCATGCGTGCCATAGCTTTGCCATCACTGATATAGAGCATGTACACCAGAAACAAATTCCTTGCGTATTCAGACACACTTGGCAAAATAAATTCTGATTCTTATGTCTTAAGTTCTCAGGGTAATACAACCAGAACTGATTTTTCTAACCTTTTATGGTCAGTAAATGCCTTCTAGTTCAAAGAGAATTCTTCATATGGAAGAAATCTTGCCAATTTTCAGTTCCAGAATTTCTGTGTGTCTCAAGGATGCTACAGAAGTGGAGAATGGCAAGGTGAGGAGAGACATCTAGTCCACTGTTGCCTAGTGCAGGAATCCATTAATTTAAATTAAATAGTCCGATTAAACTACCATGTCTCCCCAAAAATAAGATCAGGTCTTATATTAATTTTTGCTCCAAAAGATGCATTAGGTCTTATTTTCTGGTGAGGTCTTATTTTCAGGAAAATACAGTACTAACTGCATCCATCTGGCTGACAATCTTAACTGGGCCTTATTTTGGGAGTAGGGCTTATATTACGAGCATTCTGAAAAATCATTCTAGGGTTTATTTTACGGTTAGATCTTATTTTGGGGGAAACAGGGTAGTTTCTGAATTTGTGATGTCAAAGTGATAAAAAGGAGCAATCCTATTTTCAATTTGAATAATTCCCAGCATTGGAAAGTTTGATAACCATTGTATTATTGATGTAGCAACTTGTTGTAGCTTTTTATTTATTTTTTATTTTTTTATTTTTTTATTTATTTAGACTTTTGTACTGCCCTTCTCCCCGAAGGGACCCAGGGCGGTGTACAGCCATTTAAAAAATTAAAACAAACAAACACATTTTAAGAAGAAATTTAAAAATAACATAATAATTGTGGCTGAATTTAAACACCGAAATATAAAACCAATTTAAATCAGCTCTAAGAATATTTCAATTAAAATTACTAACATAATTGAGCAGGAAAAAGGTGTGATTAGGCCAAACCGGTTAGCCGGCAATGCTGCACAATACTACCACTGCCCCACCGTGGCTCTTATTAATCAGGTAGATGCTGAGCTGGATCGATCGGAGGCAGCTTCCTCCATCATTTCAAAACTGTGTTGGAGTGGTGAGAGCATAAAAGGATCAATATTCCCAACTTTTTTCTTTTTTCTTTTTGCAGGGACGGAGATCACTATGATGCGCTCAGAGACTGCCTAAGGGCCATCTCCCTGAATCCTTGCCACTTGAAGGCTCACTTCCGCCTGGCCCGCTGCCTCTTTGAGCTGAAGTACGTAGCAGAAGCTCTGGAGTGTCTGGATGATTTCAAAGGGAAGTTTCCCGAGCAAGCCCACAGCAGCGCTTGCGATGCGCTGGACCGGGACATCAACGCTGCCCTTTTCTCTAAAAGTGATAATGGTGAGGACTAAAAAAGGCAACACTTTGCACTCCTGCCCTAAGTGTGGATGCAACCCAAATCCTTTGTTCTTAAAGAGACACATTTTTAAGAGATACAAATGGCATGTATACTGTACAATATTTGTGTTTATTTTATTTTTATTTTTATGCTGCCCCTCTCCAAGGACTCAAGGCGGCTCACAACACATTAAAACATTCAAATTAAAAAATATTTTAAAACATTTAAAAACTTTAAAATGCGCTCACACACCATTCATGGCCAGATATTGCCAGATCACCAGGCGAGATCAACGGTCCCAGGCCAATAGGGCAGGGATGGTCCGGATCTCTGGAGGTAGCTGGTTCCAGAGAGCTGGGGCAGCCACAGAGAAGGCCCTCTCCCGCGGGCCTGCCAGCCGGCATCGTTTAGCTGACGGGAACCCGGAGGAAGCCAACTCTGTGGGATCTTACTGGTCGCTGGGAGCTATGCGGTACAAGGCGGTCTCGCAAATAGCCTGGCCCCAAGCCATGTAGGGCTTTAAAGGTAATAACCAACACCTTGAATTGTGCCCGGAGACATTTTTAAGAGGGGAAAAATAAGCCCTGTGAGAGGGATAATTATTATCAAAGCAAAATTGGAAAGAAACACCATAAGAAGTAAAGAAAAAGGGAAGAACAGAGCGACATTAAGGAAAGATTTGTGAAATAATCCCTTGCCCTGTCTTTTTCTAGATTGTTTAACCACATCTGTTCAGCTTGTTTTCTATTTCTTTATCATAATATAATCTATATTCTTGCTATTTTATAGTTTCTGTTCCATATATGCGATAATAGCTGGGAAACAGAGGACTGTATAGAAAATTGTCCTTGTGAAATCAAATTATTATAGTTTTGTCGCATAGTCAGCCAGATGTTCAGACTGGATTTGGCATTTTTATCCACCTATTGAGTCCTTTCCAAGGACTTAGAATAGGCAGATGCTGTGTTTCATGGCGTTAGAGGTGTCATCACAGGATGTAAGCTGTTTGAGTAAAGCTGCCTTTTGCAATTGGCTGCTGATGAATTTGTCAGTGCCGATGGTGTTCAAGTGGTGTTCCCATTGTTTTGGGATTGGGCCTAAGTCACCAATGACTATTGCTTCCTTTTGCTAAGCTCGTTCTGTTTCTATTTGCGGATCTCTCCAGTTAATTATTTTTTTAAAATATTGCCACCCATCTCACTTTCATGCGACTCAAATACTTTGTATCTTCCCCAAAGCTCCCAAAAGAAGTAACTCAGCCATTTCATTTTGTCCAGGGGAAGACAAAAAAGGCAGTGGTCCCATCTGGCTGCGAGCGACTGGCCGCAAGGATTCAATATCTGAGGATGAAATGGTGCTTAGGGAGCGCAGCTACGACTACAAATTCAGATACTGCGGCCACTGCAACACCACCACAGACATCAAAGAGGCGAACTTCTTTGGCAGGTAGGGACCCTCCTCTCAAGATTCTGGGTAGGTTTTCCGTGGTGAGTTACAGTCTCCGCAAAATCCAGTGGTGGCGAACCTATGGCGCGCGTGCCAGAGGCGGCACTCAGAGCCTTCTCTGTGGGCACGAAAGCCATCGCCCCAGCTAGGTTGGAGGGGAGCATAGCTTACAGCAGGCCACGGAAGCTGGGGCCGACCTCTGGAAGGCTCATGGTGAGTTTGGGTAGGCCTCAGGTGGGGCGGGGGGGCCGCAGGGAGCTCCGATTACCGCAGGGGGATGCTGATGGGCACGAGGGCAGGGCCGCGTGTTGCCGTGTTGGCACTTTGCGATAAATAAGTGGCTTTTGGGTTGTACTTTGGGCACTCGGTCTCTAAAAGGTTCGCCATCACTGTTCTAGGGGCTGTTTCATGTGCATCCAGAGATCCACATTGGCTGAAGTGGTGCAGTGGTTAAGAGAGTGTTCCTCAACCTTGTCCGCTTGAAGATGTGTGGACTTCAACTCCCAGAATTCCTCAGCCAGCTTGGGGGTGGTGGATATTGGAACTCCGCCTACTAATCCCCTCTATGGTTAGAGTTTCTGAAGATACAAAAACAAAGTTTTACACTCCTAAGGCAGCGTTTTCTCAGCCTTGTCGGCATGAAGATGCGTGGACTTCAACTCCCAGAAGTCCCCAGCCAGCATGGTTGGCCTGGGATTTCTGGGAGTTAAAATCCACACATCTTTTAAGCGGACAAGGTTGAGAAACACAGGTAGTCCTTGACTTACAACAGTTCACTTAGTGACCGTTCAAAGTTACAACGGCACTGTAAAAAGTGTCTTAGGGCCATTTTTCACACTTAGGACCGTCGCAGCATCTCCCATGATCGTGTGATTAAAATTCAGATGCTTGGAAACCAGTTCCAATGTGTGACGGTCGCTGTGTCCCAAGGTCAGGGAATTCCCCCTTTGGCGACACCCTGGCACGCCAAATCCATGGGGAGACCAGATTCACTTAACAACCAGGTTGCTAAGTCAACAACTGCAGGGATTCACTTAACCACTGAGGCAGGAAAAGTCGTAAAAAGGAGGCAAAATTCCCTTAACAAATGTCTTACCTAGCAACATACATTTTGGATTCCATTGTGGTTGTAAGTCGATGACTGCCTTATCCTTGGTTAAAATCCTAGACCGGTTGATTGGAAGTTTTGGACCAGTCCCTCGCTTGGCTCAAACGACTACGTGGCATCATGGGTTCTTCGGGGGGGCAGGGGGGGGAGAAGGGAAGCCCTTTGGGCACCTCCTACAAAAGGCGATATATAAATGTAACCAATCGCTCAGCCTGCTCTGTTTGGTTGCCATCCTAGCAACGCGCAGTACATCATCAGCGGCTCCGACGATGGTTCCTTCTTTATCTGGGAGAAAGGAACCACTAACCTGGTGCGAGTGCTGCAGGGCGACGAGTCGATCGTGAACTGCCTCCAGCCCCACCCGAGCTACTGCTTCCTGGCCACCAGTGGCATCGATCCCGTGGTACGGCTTTGGAACCCCAGGCCAGAAGTAAGATCAGGGGCGGGGGCTCTACCTGGGTTGGAATCTGTGGTCCTTTCGGGTCAGCCAGAAGGCTGTTCCAAGGCAGAAGGGTCTTCTCTTCCAAGATGGCCGCTGATCTGCCGTGGAGAAAACCTGCAACTTCTGACCAGGTTGAGGAAGCCTCCTCTATCAAGGAAAAGGCTTTATGGCTACCTATAATGGCAGGGGCTCTGATATGGCCCACTCACCCCCCACCCCCCGTAGAAATAGAATAAAACGTTCAGAAATGCCTTAAATATTTATTCCTGTTGAACGATTTTACAGAAAATCAACTTACGACCTGGAATTGAGCCTGGAATGACGGTCATAAGTCATTAACGATCATAAGTTGAGGCACCCCCATGACCGGAAGTAAATTTCTGAGGTTTTTTTTCATGGCAGTCGTTAAACGAACAGCCGTGGTTGTTCAGCAAATATTTGAACGGGTTTTCTCCCCCCCTCACTAGAAACCAGTAAAAAATGGCAAAAATGTAAGTCACAGTCACACGGCCATGGAATTCCACAACAGGTCATAAAGGTGATCTGGATGACAACTACTCGACCTGGTTGCGTGATTGGAGGGGCAGTGTGACCATTTACAATTACTGGAATTTCTTTATGGGCCTTACCGCACCTGTTCCATGGCCGTCACAACTTCCAATGGTCATAAAATAAGCAGTCTATCAAGGAAAAGGCTTTATGGCTGCCTATAATGTATAATCTATAATGTATAATGTATAACTTATAATACAGGATTATCAGTAATGACTGCTTCATAGAGTGGCTGCTGGTTGACATTTGGAGTTTTTCCTAAGCTTGGAGGTTTGTTCCTGACATGCTGTCCTTTTTGGGCCCTAATTGGTAAAAGGATGGGCTATCATTATGAAAAATCACTTAATGTGAGTTTTGCTTGACTAGTCACAAATATCTTAATAGAACTCAAAATATTGGCCAAACCTTGCTAATCAGAATAGGTATGGCTTTGTGAACAGTATTGGATCTGTGTATAAAATACTCAACCCAGTGAAAATCTTATACTCACCTAGCAGTATAACAAACTATCTTTCAGGTATCACAACATTATTTGATTTTTGTGGCTTTTGTCCTTGTTATGACAGTATTGTTGACTCTTTAGTGACATGGGGCGGAGGGAGATGTTTTCCTTATTAAGGCTAAAAAATTATGAATTCCCTCTGCATATATTGGCACAAAAATAACGTTCACACTATCTTGAAATAAAAACCACTCTCGGAGTTGTTTCTAATTGATATTTATGTGCTCGGGGATAACAGGCCTGGTATGCATAAATCCTGCTCACCCATCTGGCAGATGGAAGCATTATCTAACTGTATTGTCAGGTTGACATGCCCTATTGAAGCAAGCAAGGATTTAGTATGCTGTGTTAAATTAGCCACTCTTGGCTGGGTTAGCTTGATGTGCAAATCCATACACCACAAGAAGGTAAAAATAGATTTATTAGATCAGACCAAGCTAGTTCAGCATTCTAGTTTCTACTGTGGCCAACTAAATGTATTCTGAAACCATAGCCATGGCTAGATCATGGCTAGCCCTGACCCTCTATATACCGTATTACATCGATTATAAGACACCACCGATTATAAGATGCACTCTTATTTTTCTGTTAGAAATTTTTTAAAAAAACTTTACCCTGGTAAGATGCCATCGAATATAAGACACGCCATGAATACAGAGACACCAAAATACAGAAAAACATGCGTCTTATAATCGATGTAATACCGTATTTATCCAGTCTCTTTTAAAGCTGCCAAATAAGTGCCCATCACCACATCCGATAGCAACAGGCTCCTCGTTACAACCGTATGTTGGGTAAATAAATATTTCTTTCCGTTGCTTCTGAATTTCCTTATAATTTAGTTCTAAAACCATGACCACGTATTGCTCACACGGCCAATCCACTCTTTGTCTTGAAGGCTTCTCATATTGTGCTGTAGGCTTGTCCTCTGAATGGCGTGTGGGAACAACCAAACAGTCAACTCAGGGGCTTTGCTCTTTCCATTTTGTTTCACAGAGCGAAACTTTGAATGGCCGAGTGGTGGAAGATATGGAAGGCGCTTCCCAAGCCAACCAGAGGCGGATGAATGCTGATCCCTTGGAGGTGATGTTGATGAACATGGGCTACCGGATCACAGGAATGACTGGTGGTGGGTCAGGAGGCTCGGATGACGAAGACAGCTCTGAGAATCAGGTCCACTGCCGGACCAGTTAAAGCTGAATGGCCTCTCCTTCCTTTTTTTTTTTTTTTTGGTTTCGTTTGAAGGGAAATCTAGTTTGCTCCGTTTGAACTTGGAACGACTGCACTGTTTCACACTATGCACAGAATGGGATATGCCAGCGAGGGCAGAAAGTGACTGGGTTTGACTGCTGCTACAATTTCTTCCTTTCCCTGTTCTACTATTAAGCAGCATGGTAATGTGGCCTGTTGAGTGTTGCCCTCCCAGCGGAAGCTGGGATTCCTTTTCCACGTTGTCTATGAGCAGTGTACAACTGGTAACCTGTCCCGTCCTCCAGTGTGGCTGGATGGTGGGAGGCATTGCCTTCGTGAGTGTGTTTTGAAGAGAGGCTGTTGAAAACTCAATAAAATGTAAACTAGGGCAGGGATGATGAATTGATGTTCAGTGCTGCGAACTCTGAAACTCAGCTTGCCTGCCATGCTACGAGTTTGTAATTCAGCCCCCCTCCTGCGACAACTGGTGAACATGTCCACGCATCATAAACACGACCGGAGAAGGTCGCTAAATACAGGGGCTCCCTCAGTGAACATGGTTAGGGAAGTCCAGAAAGCCGATATTGAGCAGAGAGTCTCACTTTGGTTGGTACCTCAGACTTTCCATCTGTCTGCACCTAGAAGAAACCAAGAGAAGACTCTTAACAGTGGGAAGCTACAGCACGAAGCTTGGCGGCTTATATAACGTGAGCAAGTGAAATTATCTGATGTGGCTGGGTTTTTTTTTTGGAAAACTTACTTTCCCTTCCCCCAGAATAACTCTTGCTGGGTAAGGAGTGTGGTGTTTGTTGAAAAATCTCCCTGCAGGTGGAGACCAAGCTTCAACAAAGTTATACAGTACCAATATGGTAATTAACTGGTCAAAGATTTGGGATAAATCTGCCTCTTTCCTTATTGCTGCTGCGAACCTCCTCTGCACAGTTCTTTTTAATTCCTTTCTTTGTCATTAAATCCTAAAGAAGCTATAGAACTTCCTTTCTCATCTATTTACTGATTCTTTTCATGTTGTAGCCTTGTTTCCTTGAGTGAATGTGGGAAAGATGTGTATCAAAGACCTATGTCCCTCCTAACTAAATCTTTTCGGAGGATTTGTATGTCAGGTGGAGAGTCTTTAGGAAAATCAGCCCTTAGCAGTTGATGTCATTAAATGAGATTTCTAGAACAGAGAATGACATCGGTGCTGCTGTCCACACAACTCGGGATGCAGTAGTGATAGGCAAGTAAGATCATTCCTGCCTTCTGTGGTCCACTCAGTTGGAACTTAAAGCAAACCAAGTTAGTATTGTACTCACATCCACCGATGTGTAGTTGACTCAAAAAATCTCAGCTGATTTTCTCACCAACTAGCTTAGTCAACAACCATAGTTAGCGTGATACATATATTAGAAAACTTGAGTGTCACTGAAGTCATCATCCCCATCAGTAATGTCCATAACAGACTATGATGTCAACATGTGCCTCTTGTGCAAATGACACGATTAAGACATCAGGATGTCTGGTGTAATTATGAAGGTCACATCATTTGTACAGCCACCCTATAACTGCCTTTAGTTCCCGCAAAACACCTTTCCTTGGTCTCTTCCTGACTGCTAATTCTGGCCAAAGAATACCCACCAGCATACATTTAGCAGTAGTCTTTCTGACTCAAGGAAGTCACTGTTGACCAGGTGTTTTTTTTTAAGACTTGGCAACTTTAATAATAAATAATAAATTTTATTTCTATCCCGCCCTTCTCCCGAAAGACTCAGGTTATAAGGCCATTGCGTAAGATGTATGTGTTTCAACTTCTAGAATTCCCTAGCGCCATAAAGTTTTGCCAAGTTTGAAAAATATTGCCCTAAGCTATCTCTTCCCATTACAGTGTTTCCTGGATCCTTTAATTCCCATTTGGCTACTCACAATGCTTTTGTTAGTCAGGAAGAGGAAGAATCCCTTGACACCTTAGGGAATCTGAAGGTTTTTTTTTTCTTTTCCTGTTATACCTGCCAATGCCAACCCCAGTCATAACTGGCTCATTCAATCACCTTGCATTGGCAAACACTTTCTTCAGCCTACAAGGTGCAGGGATAAGAAAGTTGTGCTTTCCAGTTGTTGATGTAATTCCCACGATCATCCCTCCCCCTAATGACTATGCTGGCTTAATCTCTGCTGGGAATTGGAATTCAGCAATAATTAGAGGGCTACAGATACCTTCTCCCCACCCCTTGTAGAGAATAAGATACTTGGTTGAGTTGATCTTTTTCTGTTCTGGAAAAATGCTGGGGTGGAAAGTTATAAAACCAACGGTCACCGTGCATAGAACAAACTATTGTGCTGCTTTCCTGTCCAGTGGTTTTTAGATGTATGAAATATTCCAAGGAGCAAGAAGAATGCATTTTGTGTGTAACTGGATACTTCAGAACTAATTTATTTTTCTATATTTTGAAGACAAGTTTTTAATGTACATGTTGTACAGAGAAGTACCAGGGTGCACAAGCCCCCACTTAACACCTGCCTTGCATGAACAAGTCTTGATAGCCTGAAATTCCTCTCTTTTATTCAATTGCTTCCTCTTGATTTAGATTACGGCCACATTAAAATTTTGCATTCACGGGCCTTGTATTCACGAAATGGATACCATCAGCTCACAGAAGGTCTACCAGAATAAGCATAGTCACAAATAGTTAGGGATACCTTTACATAAACACAGAATGGCTTATTGCAAAACATTAACCTCCTTGTTCTTTTTTCCACAATGCCTGTAGGCTGCCCACAGTTTCACTACAAGACTTCTTTAGGTTCCCGGGATATTACTGCAAATAAAAGAAAAAGGATGCTCAAGTCTGGTATTTAGATTTGCAGTCTGCTTGCTTCCTTTTATTATTTTTAATTAAAAGAAACTTTAATTAGATGGAGGAGGGTTAACAGCACCCATTGGCTACTCTATTCCAGTGAAAATGACCAACGTTTGCTTCACACGGCAGCTTCTGATATTAAAGCACCAAGTTCTGTTTATTTTAATTGGTCACTCCTTGGCAGAAAGAGTGGGTTAAAAACAGTTTCATATATTAGAATGCTTCATTTTCCATATTCCAGAACGCTTCATTCATTCTATTTGTGAAAAAAAAGGATCGTTATATGGGATTGAGAGAAGAAGATTCTGAAAGAGGAAAGGATATGGTTAGATTTGGGCATGTGTCCTATTACTGGATACAGAGAGAACTACTTTTTCCTTTTGGCTAATTACTTTTGAAAAAGCCAAAAGAGCTAT
>JANHFO010007257.1:44250-63734 GCA_032468095.1 Pareas carinatus
AATTTTTTTGGTAATCCCCATAGTGGAGCATGGGTACCAGCAGCTAGTATCTCTATATACTTATTTGAATTCTGTAGATTACATGCTCATGTAAGGCTGAAACATAGAAACATAAAAAACTGATGGTAGAAAAAGATCTAGTTGTCTGTCAGATCTACCCTTTGAGGGGTTTTTTGTTTTCTTTTTCATTTATGTATTTATTAATTTTATTAATTTTTATTTTTTTCTCGCTGTCAAGATTATTTTATTCCGAGTCAAATCCAATGGCATGTTGAGTAAATAGATGTTTTTCGTTTATGTGATAATAGTACATACATAAAAATCTAGAGAATTATGGAATGTTTCTCGGAAGCGAAATTGGCACAACATGCACTAAATAATGTGTCATATGACCTATGTTCTTGTCAGTATAATGTATAATAAGTAAAAAAGAGGTTTACACCTGTGGAACAATATGCCTGGAACATGAAAATATAAGCTTAAATTAAACAATAAGACAGTCAGAGTTTTGTGTTTCAGAGGGGGAAAAAGCTGATGAAATTTCCTAGATATGGAGTTCTACTTTGCTTATTCTTTAAAACTGTTCCAGGATTACCTTGTTGGAAATCTTATTTTTATCTTAAATAGAACTCTACACTTATGTTTCAGAAATGCCTATAAGGAAAAAAGACGGACTTTAATTAAATGACCATGTTTTGACTATTCCTTATAGGAAAATTGTATTTTGCATTTATTACTGTAATGACATTTTATATCCAAAAGTATTAAATAATTTTTCTGAAATGATCACAGTTGCCATTGACTATTTATGGTAGCTAATAAGACAAATAAAGGTACTTCTTTAAGAGTGAGCTCAGAAAGTATACAATCTATTTCTGTGGCAATATATCATATACGTGAAAAAATAAGCAAAAATATGGGATATATTGGTGGATGCTACTGGTACTTTCTTTAATATTCATCAAGTTATATTATAATGTGATATTCCCTAGTACTTCACCACCGCATAAAAATAAGCAATAAAAGGAGAATCAAACTTTAATGAAAATATAAATTGAAAAGAGGATAATATTGAATGCTCTGCACAATCCCTGAATATGGGAGCTTCTCCAATGTGTCTGCTCTTAGAGGTCTCCAACTGAAGATTTATTTATTTTTTTAAAGCAGATTGAAGCTAGCGAACTGAATCAACCCAGGGAAACGCGGGAAGAGAGAGAGAGAGAGAGAGAGATAGAGAGAGAGAGAGAGAGAGAGAGAGAGAGAGAGAGAGAGAGAGAATCAGCATACTAGCTGCTCTTCTTGATACAATTTCCAGCATAGGTCTGTTTACCAGCACTGCCTCTATTCCATCTTTACCCATGGGGTTTTTAAAGATGCTTCAATTTCTTTTCCACTGCCGCTTGTCGAGTGTTATGTTGTTATCCTCAACTCAACGTTTATTTCCCAGTTCAAATCATAAAATTGTATTCAGCTTGGCAGGCAAAACTGCCACAGAGTGAATTCCATGTGCCCTTTCTCCGGAAGATGTTAAGAGTGAATACGGAGACCACTACAAAAGAGTCACAGCTTACTTTGAATATTCCATTACAATACAGGTAGCCCTCGACTTACAGCAACATTAAGCCCAAGATTTCTGTTCCTGGGCAAGATAGCAAGCTTTGCTCCATTTTATGCTCTTTCCTCCACAGTTGTTAAGTGAATCACTGCAATTGTTAAGTTAGTAACATGGGAGTTAAGTGAATTTGGCTTCCCCATTGACTTGGCTTGTCAGAAGATTGCAAAAAAGTGATCACATGACCCCAGGACACTGCAACTGCCGTATATATGAACCAGTTGCCAAGCATCCAAATTTGGACCATGTGAAAAATGGTCAAATGTCACTTGTATTCAGTGCCATTTTAACTTTGAACAGTCACTAATCAAATGGTTGTGATTTGAGGACTACCTGTATATGTTTAGTGACTGCAAATAATTTTTGACTGAAACTTGGAATTTTTCTTTCATATATACACATTTGTGCTCATTGCTGAGTTTTAATCCATGTTTCAAAACTCTGAAAATAGCAGTCTGAGACATGTATATAATCAAGAATTGGGGAACGCCATTTAATACATGCACCAAAACTTTGTTCCTCCATTTCTCCTCTTAACATGACACCACCTGGCTCCAATTATATAGTTTTAAGGCCACAAAGATTCCTCTGGTTAGCTTAATGGCAACTACATTTGTTTTCAAATCAACATTTTGAATGGCCTTAACCATGTTGTAACTATTCTCAGGAAAGTATACACAGTTTTGTTTCCTATAAACAACAATATGCTGCACTAAAATATATTTTAGGAAACTGGTTTATTTCTACTATATAATTACTACACAGCAGCTCAAAACATTATTTAGAGAAGACAACTCACTTGCTCCCAAGAATGATAAATACAATGGAGGTGACTCTATCAATTCATGATTAATGGGATCTTTTTTATTCATGAAGTTAGATGTCAGACTTGACTGAAAAATGTACATAATCTCAAATGTATTTATTCTAAAATAGTTAAATTACACTTTTGCTATAGCGGGATGCAATAACAACCACATTTCACTGCTCTACAGATTAAAACAGAATACATGTCAACTGATGACCTTATATATTCGCTGGTTGAAAATTTCATTTTAAGTTGCCAAATGTAGGGGAAAACTTCCTTTCACCAGAGCGTATCATTAAATGTAAAATAATATACGGACTCAAGTCTGTTTCAGTTCTTAAATTTTCTATAAAGAATTCTGGGTTTGCAAAGCATCTGACTAATGCTACAAAATAAGTCTATCAGGGGGAAAAAAGTAAAATCTTCTCTGTTATTAGGTATTTCACATAGTATAGTTTTAAAGTAAAAACCCTATTCAGGAATCCACAAAGAAAAAAAATTAATAGATTTTGAATAGAACTAAAAAGTAAGAAGAACACTTAGAATATTATAGTACAAATCTGATTATGTTGATAGGATATATAAAAGGCCCTTTCAGAATAGAATAGAACTCTCTTGCTGTTATTTCAAGCAGAGAGGAAAGAGAACTAACAATCAACTATGTGTTACTTACTTCAAAAACCTTCACTTTTTTATTAACTGAGGACTGTGGCTTTTTTTAATTGGCATCAGCCAAGAGTCTAATTTATCCTTTAGATATGACT
Source organism: Pareas carinatus (assembly GCA_032468095.1). Taxonomy (NCBI): domain Eukaryota; kingdom Metazoa; phylum Chordata; class Lepidosauria; order Squamata; family Pareidae; genus Pareas; species Pareas carinatus. The sequence goes on from JANHFO010007257.1 coordinate 47,435, forward strand.
TTTACCAATCACAACTCCCCCATGCAGAGCAGAGGGTATTTTCTAAGCTCAGAGCTGGGAAAGTATTGCTGATAAAACTGCAGATGAAGTAGGAAAGGAGGATGCCCTAAAGAATAAAAATGTAGAAGTTCCCCTTTCACATGCGTGCTAGTTGCAACTCTAGGGGTGGTGTTCATCTCCGTTTCTAAGTTGAAGAGCCAGCGCTGTCTGAAGACATCCTCGTGGTCATGTGACTGGCATGACTAAACATTTGTTACTTTCCCACCGAAGTGGTCCCTATTTTTCTACTTGCATTTTTACATGCTTCCAAACTTCCAGGTTGGCAGAAGCTGAGGCAAACAATGGGAGCTCACTCTGTTATGTGGCGCTAGGGATGTGAACTGCCAAATCGCTGGCCTTCCAATCTTATTCACTGAGCCACCGCACCACCCCACGCCTTAAAGAATAGACCACTTCAAATCCAAAGAAAGCATTTCTAGTTTTCTTGAAATTATTTCTCTGCCTGCACCCACATGTGCAGCAAACTGTGGTGGCTTCTTGAGGAGTGGGCAAACCATAGCCTCTTTAAAAGCTAGAGGAACAACCCCTCATTCAAGGAAGAATTAACCACCACTAGAACCCGCTCATATGACACATGCTTTAACAAGCCAGGAGGGACATGGATCTGAAGAGCAAGTGGCTACGCTCACAGCTCTAAGAATCTTGTCCACTTCCTCAGGTTCAACAAGTTCAATCTGCTCCCAGATAACCAGACACGACTTCTCCCCAGGCATCTCCTTTGGATCTGTATCAAGGATGGTATCCAACCACAAGTAAATCAGAGCAACTTTGTCCAACAAATGCTGAAAAATGTCCTCTGCATACCCCTGCAAGAAGTTATCCAAGTCCCCTTTACTGAAGAGGGCTTGTATCATGTATAACAGGTAGTTATCTACAGGGCAAAGAAGTACTGACATACTTGATCACCATTACCTCCACAAGGTAGGCCTTAACAGTAGCTTTAACCCATTTTCAGTTGTATTTGTCCTTCATTGAGCTCCAGCGATGCTCCAGATATCTTTTCTCTTGTTTCATTTCCCTGAACTCCTTCGTGAACCACAGGATCCCAATGGGGGAAAGTTGCACAAGTGCAATCTCATCCAAATCCCCCCCCCACTTATTCCAGGTGGTGGTCAAGGCTTCAGATGAATGATGCAGGAGATCAGCAAGAGGTGGTCTTTCCCTCTGAAACCCAGTTGAGTTCATCAGTCACTGGGGGTGAACCAATCAAATCTGTCCAACCTTCCTTAGGAGACGGCATTAGTGGCATTAGAGAATTCCAAGGATATCAGGGCACGATTTGAACATTCCAAGGGAGACATTAGAAGCTCTCTCAATTTCACATCACATAGTCACTTCTCTCACAGGACTCTGAATGATCTGAGATAGATCTATGGTGGTCATGAACTCCCAAGCACACCTCAGACCCAATTTCTAGAGAAGGCAGATTGAAGTGGCCCAGAATCATAAGTCTCAAGTGTTTGTATTTCATAGGAACAGATCTACATCTTCTGCTGAGTTCATTTTCAAATATGGGGAATGGTGGATTGGTTAAATTGTGTTTATGTGAAAAATCTGACTTATCTCTTTTATATCATTCATGAAACAAAAGGGTGGGGATTTAAGCTTATTCCTATAAATAAAAGCCCCATCTGAAAAAAACTTGAGGTCCACCAGCAATGAGAAAAGAACGTGTCTGTCAGTATGGAATGAAAAGGAATGAAAAAAGTAAGAATTAAGAAATTTTCATATGAAGCTTTCATCTGATGTGGAAACACTGCTCATTTCACTACAATCTCGTGGGTACTTCACACATACTCATATATCCTGGAAACTATTAAACTGTCTGATAAATTCATCCAATTTAACTTCCATTTCAATGGGTCATTGTGAGGCTATCACGTCTAAAAGAGAGTATCATTAGAATCCATGGGCCATGAAATCAAGAGGATTAAATGAGTGGAAATTTAAAGTAATATAGTAGTAAATCAGGCAGCTTACTTATGCATGGCAAGTAAAGACTGAAGCAAGATCTGAAGCTTCCTACATCAAATCGGGTTGGAAAACTTTGCTAAAGCCAAGACTGAAATTACACACACCTGGATGAGGTGGGAGTATCAGTGCACCTCCTTACTCCTACTTCAGGCAGAGAGAGAAATGTAAATGAATATGATGAAATAACATTCAGCTGGGAACATAGTTTCCACATGAAAAGTTTAGAAATACCAGAAAAAGAAATTTGGTGGGGGGAAAGCATAGAATAGCACAAAATGAAAAAAAAATACAAAACTAAGCTATCAAAATAGTTCTAAAATAATTTTTAAATATAAGAAACCAGAGTGGAGTTTGGCATCAAAAGACTGAAGAAGGCATACAAATGGATCCCCAAGCTCATGTATTGGGACTTAAAATTCTACAGTCTTGAGTTCCACAGAATTCCCTACTATTAGCCACCCATCTATGCAAAGAAAACATCTGAGACTGATCTGAACTGCTGGTCATAGACTCAATTGTGTGAGAAGAGGAAGTTCTCTAATTAACTATGTTGATTATAGGTAGGATTTACCCCTGCGGGATTGATTGTGGTTTTTGTTGTAACTCTACATTCTCCAGTTGAAATTGGATGCAAGAAATGAAGTTCTAAAGTCAGGCCTAGGAAATTATAACATCCATCCCATTGCAATTCTATGGTTCCATGTTGTATTGATTTTATTATGGCTTTAATTTAATACTTTATCTCCATTATTGTATTGTTCACATCTATAGTAATATTTGTCAAAAATTATTCATTTATCATTCATTTCTCACTCACTTACGTCTGACTCATCGCTATTTCTCAAAAACCATAAAAGCTACAGTACTGAAAATTCATACATACCTTTGATTTCCATCTGGGAGCAAACTACAACAAAAATTTCACAACATAAATTATTTTTAAAGGAGTTATTTAACATTTAGTGAAAAGGGGAAGAGCCAACCTATGCTGGGTCAATCCGAGGACACAGTGGAAAGGGGCATCCAGAATTCAAATGCAAAGGCAGTTTCACCCACAGTCATGGCAGAGACAGGAGCAGCAAGCAAGGAGCAGCCGGGTAGATAAGTCAGGCTCGATTCTCCCTCTCCCCACATTCTGTTCTGGCCTCCACTCTGCCGCTGGATATTGGCCCGCAGAACTCTGGGATGCTTCCAATTTGGTCCACGGCCCATTTTACAGGCCTCCCAGAGCTTCGCGAGTGCCAAAAAATTGATCCGCGGGCCTCAGGGAGGCCTTCAGAGAGGCCCCGGACCTTCGATTTTTCGCCTCTCGCTGAGCTCTGAGAGGCCTGTAGAATGGGCGTCTGGGCTGATTAGAAGCGTCTTGGAGCTTCGCTGATGATCAGAAATCGATTCAGAGAGGCCCCTGGCTTTCATTAGAAGCCTACCTGAACCCCGTGGATCAATTTCTGGGCACTTGTGCAGCTCCAGGACGTCCATTCTATAGGCCTCCCGGAGCTCTGCGGGTGCCGACAAATCGATCCGCGGGCCTCGAGGAAGCTTCTAATGAAGGTCCGGTACTCAGGTCTCAAATCTGGATTGCTGGATTTTCAGATGACAAACCCAGTATTTTAACCACTGAGCCACTGTGTCACCCATTATCATTTTCCCATGATGTTCTTAGCAAATACAAAGAGATGCATTTCCTCACTAAGAGTGAGGAAATGCATGATCTTTAAGGAGGACACATGCTTGTCTAATATTCTAATTTATATCTCTAAATTGGCATCTCTCTTATAATTCAGATTGCAATGTTAATTTTTTAAAAAAGGCATCAAGCACCATAGTGTCATGGAGAAGAAGGTGGACTAATCTGAGTTAGGTAGGCAGGTTCCCTTGGCATAGCTGCTGCTTTCTGGAATATAATTGTGACAAATCTAAGCCCAGTGTGAAATGGTAAATACACAGTGTCTCAGAAGTCTGCTCCTATTCCAGAGGGGAAAGTTTCCTCTTTTTTATTTTATTTGATTTTACATGCCACAAGGCAACCATCTGAAGCTGGTGCATTCATTGGGAATGTTGAGATCATGTTGTAGGTGCCACTGTAAATGGGTCCCACTGGGAAAAGACAATGAGTTTAGTCAATCACAGTTCTCCTATTTTGGAAGACGAACAAGTAAATTTGTCTCTTGCCATCCATCTAGCTTTCACAATCACCTGCACAAAAACCCACATGCCTGAATACTTTCTGCCATCACCCATTTAATTTTTCTTGAATGCCTCTGGAGCCCGGATGGAGTCCAGGAATATTCCTGGTTAATAAAAATTATGTTGGATGCTGGTACTTTGCTAGGAAGCTTTCTGAGCTCCCTCTATTTTTTAATTAAAAGAATTAGTTTTAAATTAAAAGTCAAATGTAGCAGGGTGCCTGATCGAGTGCACCACAGAAAGTGTCTTTAGCCACCTTGCTCACCTGCTCCTGCGACCAGCATGGATGTAATAAAATCACTAGTGCAAAGCATTACATACTGGGATCTATTGTCTACAGACATTAGTTAGATGCAGCTCCTTCTCATTGCATGGACATGGTTGTGTTCATGGCAGCAAAATGTAAGTGGTTAGCAATTCTTCTGGGATCGTTTTCTTTTTAATTTTTTTACTACCACCTCTAATCTATATTACATGGATTCCCTAGCAGACTTCCATCCAAGCACTAACCACGGCTGAGCTTTCTTAACTGGAGGGTGTGTGTGTGTGTGTATCAAAAATAAGGCAATGTTGGCAGAATTTTGTCATCTAAACATCATTACCTTTATTTTGAAGTATACTTTCCCGATTGGAGCACAAGGCTGAGCTGTCCATGTGCAGCCTATCCAAGAGTATTTATAATAAGGGATTTTAAGTATAAGAGCCATGGTGGCACAGTGGTTAGAATGCAGTCTAACTCTGTGGACTGTTGGACTGTCAGCAGTTCAATTCTGACCAGCTCAAACTTGATTTCATTTTCCATCTTTCTGAGGTCAGTATAATGAGAACCCAAATTGTTGGGGACATTATGCTGGCTCTGTAGACTGCTTAGAGAGGACTGTAAAACACTATGGGGCAGTATATAAGTCCAAGTACTATTGCTATTGCTAGTGCTGTGTATATATGGCAATGAGATACAATATTCACAATTCAATCCTTAGTTTAGACCATATCCCCAGATTCACCCCTCTCCCAAGAATAGGCATGAAATGTAATAATAGCCACCGTGATACATGAAAACAATTCATACTTTTTTTTTGTAAACAATTTTTTTATTTCAGACAAACAAATAAACAAATACACAAACATACAATGATGGTCAAGAGAGAAAACCTCATCATAAACATACAAACATACAGTGGTAGTCAAGGAAAAAGAAACCTCATATATAAATGTTTAGTAGACCTAAAGATATCGAGCAGGCATAAAGGTAAAACCCATAAAAGATATTTTTACATTTCTATCAGCAATAGTTATTTAAGGAAGGAGGAGATCTAACACAGATTATATTTCTAACGAACATAGTTTCCAACCTTTTCTTAATGGGTGTATTCAAGAAGTGAGGAAATTTAACATCCAAATTGCTCTCATATTTTTTAGGTTATACTTCTTTTTCTCATCCATTTTACTTTCTTTCTTCCACCTCCTTGATCCCTTCTCTTTCTCATCTCTTCAACTTCCTTGTTCCCTATTCTCATTCTTTCTTATTTCCTCTTCTTTTCCTCTCCCTTTCTATCTAACACCCTCCATCTCTTACTCATCCACTCATTGTTTCCCTCCTTATCTCCTTCCTCCATCTCTCTCCTTTACCTTTTCTTTCTCTTGTCTCCTAACTTCCTCTCACTCTCATACTTACTTCTCCTCTCCCCCCTCTTTCTACACCTTGTTCTCTTCCTATATTTTCCTTCTTCTCTTTCTTCCTCCCTTCCTCTTCTCTTCTTCTTTAACAACCAGGTTGGTTTAAACAGATCATTCTTTTTATTTAATCATCATTGCTATTCTTAGTTACTTCAAAAGTGGAAAGGAGGAAGTTCAATTTAATAAATGGCTAGCTCTCTAAAAGTTATAGTTAAGAAAAAGTGAGAAGAGAAATGGAAAAAAGGTCATAGGTGATAAATATTAAGAGATTTAAAAGAGACAAAAGAAGAAGAGGGAGTAAAAACAGAATGGGAACAATTAATACTTAAAAACAATCCATACTTGGATAATACAGCGATATCTTTTGGGAACCAAACAAAGTGGCAGTTTGCAAATTTTTGAGCATTTCTATGTGCCTTGTGTATGTGTGTTCAATAGTGTTGAAACAAAAATCAACAGTGTGTGGAATAGTGAGAGAGAAAATGCACATAAATGATCCATCCATCCCTCCAATATAGTATTACAAATAGTTCACTCAAACAAATACCTTAAGTGCAGAAAACACACACTAACAAGATCTGTAATTAAAGCCAAGTTCTGGTGCACTATGGAATACATGTGAAATCCAGTTTTCATGTTTATAGGTAATTTATCAGTAATTTTACAGGTAAACTCCATACTGAGAAATAAATTCAATCAGAGGAATAGATAGCAGGCTAATAGCAGATGGTGAATAAAGATCAGAGCTGTGAACCAAGAATTGTTCAGTGCAAATATTGCATTTGATATGAACTTACAGGATGACCTTAAGTAAGCCTCCAAGGACACTGTGTTCCAGGAAAAAGCTAGAACAGAAACATTGATATTTAAAGAAAGTACTCAGCCATCTCTGTACTTTGGCAATGATAAGGATGATGTATCTAATGGGATTGCAAGATCACATTAATAATATCTATAATGTCCTAAGCTTTCTAAAACACTGCTTATTATATGCAAAACATAATTGTTACTGAAATGGTTAAGTGCCTACTGTACTTTTTTTAAAACAGGCACCTTTAAAAATAAGTAATAGCCAAATGATATATTGCATAAAAGCAACATTCACTGCTTCATCTGGGCTTTGACTCCTGCTGCATCCCTGCTCACATTTTGATCAGTTTTCCAATCAGCAAGACCATTCTGTTGGTTTTGGTTTTTCAAAAAGACATCCTCTCTGGGATGTGCTTCTCCACGGAAATCCTTCAGACCACTGGCAGTAAAAAGATTAAAGGCTGCTGTCTCATAAAATAGAACCTAGGAATTGATGCTTTTTCCATTGCAATGTGAATTCCTCTTTCCTGTGGTCTGTTTGCAGCTTGCAGCAAATGCTGGCATTAAGAAACATTTCCATAGCTAACTTGTTTTAAGAAAAAGGCGAGAAATAAAATCTTTAAAAAATAATGTCTTGCATTAGTGGAAAGAAGTGAAACTAGATTCAGAATATTGCAGGTTATTAATATAAGAAAATACTATGAAGTGGTTATATTGCATGCCGCCCAGAGCTCTTCTCTGAGGGAAATGGATGGTTAAGAAATATGAAATATAAATAATCTAAATAAATAATTAACAAATATGATCTCTCTCTCTCTCTCTCTCTCTCTCTCTCTCTCTCTATCTCTCTGCTTCATGTTACCTACTATGTGCCTAAATCCACAAATAAATGGGGGGGGGAGAGAAACCAAGAGAGAATTCTTTGCTCCAGTGGAGTTAATGACAAAGCTTATTCTGACCTAAGGGTGAACAACAGAGCTCAGATCTAAAAAATAAAAATAAAAAATAAACTTTCTCTACTTTTTCTTTCTCTTCCCTTTTTTATCCCTGAATTATTATTATTATAAATTAAGTAGGTATTAAGTAAGTATCTTTATATTTTTCAGGTGGAACTTTATTATTTAGCATACATCTCTGCATTTTATCACATTTTCAATTATCCAAATATCTTAATATATTAGTATTTTAATATTCTACCATTACACAACAATCTAGCTTTGTGCATACTTAGCAGTGAAGCATTTGTCACAATTTTCACTTCCTTACCTACTTTAAATATGGTCTGATCCTCTGGTTCTTACCTCCTGTTTTATTTTTCTTCTCTTTTTTGTGCTTATTACTATTGCTATGTGTCACCCACTCCCTTTATCAGTTTTATATTCTTACTATCACATCTGCATTTGATAATCAACCATAATAAAGGGTTTGTATCTGTATTTTCACAAATGAAAGGTCTGTACTGCTCCACCATCCAGAATCAACTTCATTTAATGGAATTTCTAATTCAGAGGGGGACAACCGTTATCCATGCTAAGTTTTGAGAGAGCGTGTGGTAGGTGCATGAAAAATTTGCCTACTCACAAAATTGCTGCCATGGTGAGATCTGGTTTGTTATGAAACCCCCATTTATCAAAATATGAACTAGCCCTTCCAGGATATTTCCCACCATTTTGGTGCGACTCTTCCTACAAATGAATACTGTGTAAGACATGTTTTATAGATGGCACATGACATTTATAAGAATGGCAAAAATGTTTAGAAATATATCAGATAAATGTTGAAAGTGCAAATATAATGCATACACTTATTATCATATGTAGTGGGCTTATAAATATGCAAAAAATATTGGAATATAATTTATACTTGGCTAAGAGAAATATTAGAGATACGATAAGATTTAAGCCTGAGGGTTTTTAAATTAGGTATGATCCTAGAAAATTTTGATAAGCAATATATATATTTGACTGTACATATATTAATGGCAGCAAGAATTGTTTTTGCACAAAACTGGGGCAGAAAAGAAGAAATACCACCAGAAGAAGAAATAAAGAAAATATTAGACTTTGCAGAAATGGGATAGACCAACTATGACAATGAAAGAAAAAGAAGATTCAGATTATTTTCAAATTTGGAACTTATTCTATATATGACTCGAAAGAAGAATGAAGGAGTAGGAATCAAAATGTACTGGAAAAGATTAACAATCTATTCAATATTATTGAGATTGGTAAGTTGTACACTCAGAAGGCTGGTTTATGTTGAAATATTTACTATGTTTTATTATAAATAAATAAAAACAAATACATTCTGTGTCAGAAGTTGGTATTTTGCTTTGTTTGCAATGTGCACATGTTCCTGTCCTTTGTCTTTCCTCCTCTTCTTCAATCATCATCCCTGTTGCGGCCATCCTCAGTCAAAAGAGCTGCTGAGGCGGCATTCAGAGTTCTATTTTTGCATCATTAAAAAAAAAGCTACTTCAGCTTGGTTTGATCGCCATTTCTGTTTTTAGGATGCAAGGCAATTTGCATGAACATTTGGTTGCTCTACCAGGCATCTTTTCAGCTCGTCTGTATGAACCCTGACATCTTCAATCAGAAACAATGTCATCAACAACACCCTTAATGATTAATAAGCAGCGAGCAAGAAGAGAACGTGTAACAGATTTAAAAAGGAGGAGGAGGAGGAGGAGGAGGCAGTAGAATCAGCAACAGCAGCAGTTCTTTTCACACAGTTGCCTCCCGTTTGCATCCAACATGCTTAGTAAGGGCATGATATGCATACATATCTCTACGTATCTGTATGCATTAGATCACATGCAATATTGCAATCTCGATCTTCAGTATCGGCTTACTTTTTCTCCTTTCATTCTATTTCGGTGCTGCATCGGGAAAACAAATACAAGATTCTTTTCACATCAGAAGTAAAGTGCTTCTTGGACTGCTGTTGTCCCCCTCCCCCTTCTTCAGTGCACCTGTAAAACTTGCACAAGCTAACCTGCAATTCTCGTCCCGTGCTTAGATAAAAACTCCATATTACCTAATGAGTTCTCTTGGAATGCTAGAGGAGTCTTCCCCAGCATGTTTCAGATGTATTAGGACTACACATCCCACAATGTTCTAGTCAGCAAGTAGGTCAGAGAATTCTGGGTCTTGTAATTTCAACTCTCCAAGAAACCCCAGTTAGGAAAAGTTAGTGTGGGACTTTTTGGAAGCAGTCTGAGGTCTTATAAACCAACAAACTGTGAGTTGCCTTGTTTGATTGCTTTAAAAATCTGTTTGAAGTAATATACAGCATCATACACATCATGCAAATGTGATTTAGTTATTGCTTCTCTCTTCCTTTCTGTATTTTCTGTTTCTCACACTTTAAAAGGCAAACACCAACAGAACAAAAACATTTAATTGATGGTTCAATGTACTGTGCAGATCCAAAATATAGATAACTAACCAAGTGAAGCATATTGGGGGAGTAATAAAATGATTTCCCAATAATTACAAATATTTAAAATAATTTAACCCAGATATAAATGCAGGAAGGCAAGGACGCGGCTATTCCAGGCCTGCTTGATGGAACAAGTGGGTCTTAAGGGCGCGGCGGAAGGTTTGAAGGTCAGTGATCACTCATATAGCGGGGGGAAAGTCATTCCAGAGGGTGAGTGCTGTCATAGAGAAGGCTCTTCCCCTGGGGATTGCCAGCCGGCATTGTTTGACTGGCGGCACCCTGAGGAGGCCCTGGGATCATACAGGACAGCGGGAGGTATCGATGGGTAGAATGCGGTCCTGCAAATAACTGGGCCCTATGCCATGGAGCGCTTTAAAGGTGATTACCAACACCTTGAAGTGCACCCGAGAGACTATCCCTATTAGATGATGAAGCTCTGTTTTCAGCTAAAAGGTCCGCATTCCTAAACTACCTTAATGGCTGCAGACGGAAAGAGAAATATATACAAAGACATGAATGCAAGTTTTGATAGTCAGATTTAAGTGGCTTATTATATAGCCCAGTGTTGCTTCTTGACCCATCCTTAGCTGAAGGACCTCCAAACTGCATGGTTGATGACTACATGTTAGAGAAAGCAAATTAACATGCATGGCCATCTGAAAATCTCAAGATGGCTTGAGAGGTGTCTATTCTTGATTGTAAAGTTCAGATTTTGTAGGTTGTTGCTATATGCTACTTAGAATCAGATGACTAAAGTGACATAAAAGCATTCCAAATAAATACATTTTAAAAATGTCCTGTGACACTAGGTCCTAGTGTTTCTGTCCAGACTTGCCTATTTCTTTTCAAGGCACCCAGCAGATGCCTTGCCTCAATTTTATCCAAGAACTGACTTGCCCCCTTTATTCACTAAGATCCTAGATGGAAAAGCATGAAGAGACAACAAAATCGAACCAGGTGCAGAGACGTACCTTCCTCTTGGTTGTCATCTTGAGAGAAGTAAACTTCTCTCAAGATGGCAACCTGAAGTCTTTCCACCTTAGCCCATAAACCCATCTAGTTCACTTTTCATAGTTAGAATTGTCTCTCTCTCTTTCAGAGAAAGGGGATAGTGGAAGTATGTTATTGGAAAATCAATTGAGAGTAGGGTTTTGTTGCCATGTGGGAACTGAACCTCTCCTGCCCACCACATTAATAACAATATCTAAGACTTTTACCCAAACAACAAGGCAGTAAGGATAAAGTTTCTTTCAGTTCCCTAGTTTAAAAGCAACATTTCTCTTACACCTAACTGCAATGCTGCATAATGCAACTAAGTCTGTTTCCATTTGCAGTAGCCCTTCTCTTTCAGGATTGAAAGAGTATAAATATAGAGTACATTGAGGACTTGTCCTCAAAAATCTAGAGGTACAGTAACTCTGCTTAATGAATAGAATCTACAGCTAGAATTGATGTGAAACTTCAGATTAAAAAAATTAATTAAAGGAGACAACAGACCCACCCACCCACCTACCTCTGGGTTACTAGTTTCATTGCCTAACTTCCCCATGCCATAAAAAAAAATCTTTTGATTTCAATTTTTATAGTTCACCCTTCATCAGCACGGGAACTCAAGAAAACACAGGACTAGTAAAAAGCTATCTCATATTTACATTCTGCCTAGCTCCAGAACTAATTCTGACCCAACGGTCTAATACTGTGCTATGAAAAGGTGTTTGCATCATTTCCATTTTGCCCAGAAATAAAATAAAATAAAAACAAGATCATCTTTATCCAATTCTGATCCTTTGGAAAAAGCAGACCATTTTCTTTCTAATCACTTCGAAAGGAGCATGTAACTTTCACAACTCAATGTGTTAATGCTTATGTAGTACCACTTAAATCCCAATTATAACTTAAACCACCTTAAAGGGTGGAATAGGTTTATGCTTTCTGTATGTAAATGAATATTACTGAGGGCTAATCTGCTTTTAGGAGATATTCGGTGTTTTGTAAGATCAATTTTCAAAAGATTCTTGCTAATCTCCCCCCCACGGGAGTGAAGTACATTCAAGCAACCTTGCCTTTCTATGCAAAAATGGCTGGCTTTCTGATTTGTAATTAATGCTTCCTGTGCTTGCTTCTGAGGGAAAGGAATTATAGAGGGTAATGTCATTAATGTAACTGAGGCAGTCCCAGAATGACAGATAGGGTGCTGCCCCCTTTCGGTTATAAGCAGTAGACAAAAGAGACACTAATCATAATACAGCATTGCTGGCTTGTGCCTGGTTTCAGAAAAAGAGAGAAACTGTTATTTCATTAAATAGTTCTGGGCAATTCCCATTTATTTCTTTATAGAGGACATTATGGGATTTGAGATATTATAATCTGTCAAAGTTCTAAAATGAATTAATCAAGCCTGTCACTTCCCTTCCCCCCCCTAGAAATCCAAGCTAATTTAATTTGAATAGAGGTTTTTTTTCTCCCCAGGACCTTTTGCTCTTTGTAGGAACCATTATGTAAATCAGCTTCAAATAAAGAGCTGCTGCCTCTTCTCTCCAGCATGAATAGAAGACTGCCCCCCCTTCCCAATATTTTTCTATTTACACCCACATGGCTGCTGTGGAATTGCTTTACAGGTTTGTTAGATGAAATTGCTCAATGCAGAAAATCAAGTCCATTTATGTCAAATGGTTCAGCGCTGCCATTAAATTATATGTTGCATATTTCTCAATAGTATACTATTTGTTCCTCCAGCTGAGAACCAGATACTAACAATAAAACAAAATAAAATAGGTGAATATGTTGGACATGAATACCCTAAGAGAGAATCAACAGAACTCAGACTGCTGGCGAACCATGAGGGTCCACTGTCAAAATGCTTGGTTTGGGGTTTTTTTTCTTCAAGGGAGTAGGAATAATTGCTGGGGAGGGGGGGTTGTGGCACACAGAAATAATACAAGAGAAAATTAATGCTTCAGTTGCCATTGCATTATGCTCCCAATGATATTCATTCTACAGATCAAGCAACTGAATTGCTCACAGTGTACAAAATGGGGTTGACTTTCAGAAGAAAGGAAGCAGTGTGACAAATTTTCCCCTCTCTCCAGTCTTTAAGAGAGCATGCCACATGCGTTGACTATTTACCCTTTATTTTAATTTTTAAAAAGCCTACAAACTTCAGGTACAGATGCAACACTTAGAGTAAACCATGCATTTGCTAAATGGCATTCTCTGCCTTATCAACCAATATCCCAAGATCTTCTCAAATTGATGGGGAATGGTTATTGAAAAACGGAAAGGCCTAGGTTTTATGGGAGATGTAAGCCTTAGGAATATAGTTCAGGTTTTTGAAATGTTCTCAACAGAATTAGGAAACAGCTCTGTTCAGGTTTTGTAAGTAACAGAGTTGCAGATAAGAAAGGAGGAAGACACAAGATTCACAAATTGGAGTGACAATTTTTTCACGGAACAATATTTTATTGGACTAATATCAACAATAATTCTCACATTGAAAGGTATTGACATTCCCCACAAAAAGCAGTTTCTTCTACTTGACAATGAAGTTGCTTCTACATGTCTACCATAAAGGGAAGACTTAAAAGGAAACCGAAGCCTTTCATGATTAAGACCAAAGCGCAGGTGTGTATTTAGTTGGAGACAATATAAAACCATGTTTTATCCTTTCCCTTCACTTCACCATATGAATTGGTAACTCTGGCTTCAAACAGGAGAGTAGAAAGTAACTCATGGGGCCTGTTTTTATTTTTCCCATTATCTACTTGAAACCATTAGAAGTGGTACTCTGACATGTGATCAACTAAGCACAAATATTGTCAAGTGAATCAGATCAAACAATGTCCATGCCATGCAACCTAACTGGGGTCACCATTACTTATTACTGGAGGGGAAGGGGAGGGTTGCATCTTGGGGTTTCAATGTTCTGTATAGCACAGAGGTGATTTTTTTTTTTAAACTTTCCCTCATATTACAATTTGGCCCTGCTTATATAAGAAAATAAAAGTGCACCATGTGTGTATATATGCATATAGAACTACTCAATGTTTTCATTTGCAGAAAAAAGGCTTTCAAAAATCAATATATCCACAAGACACTCATATCTAAAACTGATCATGGCCAGAGAACTGTTCAGCCAATATTTTTTCCTATTTCATTGCATTATGCATTTATTTTATGACAGTTATAAAAGGGCATCAAATATAGAGAGGCCAAAAATAAAAATTGAATTGTGTAATGTTTTATTTTCAGCTATTGATATTATTGGCCAGAATGAGCCAGATTTTTTTATTAAATCCACAAAAGATCTGTGATAAAGAAAAAACAGAAAAAAGTTGGAGATTCCATTGTTTAGAAGGCTGTGAGCTATAGAGTGTGTTAAAAGCAATTCCACTCTAGGAAGTGAGAATAATCATCTATCACCACATTCCTGCCTTTAAATCAAGGGAGAGAAAACCAAATGGGTCTCTGAATTCCCAGACATAGGAAGAGATATAAATGACTCCACAAAAAAGGTGACAGGCTTTGAACTACCAGGTCAACAATGAACAACCCTGAATAGGATTCATATCTTACATAACATTAGCTAGAACTCTCTGTATAAATGGGACACAGTATCCTCCCCTCAATGTGACTGCAGGATCCCATGTCAAACTGTAGATCACATCAAGAACAGCTGTAAGCTGAGCCATATACTGGTCCAGTATCTGATTTCTTTTAATATAAACAATGCTGCACTTCAATGGTTAGATGGCCTAGACATTGATATTTGAATATAGATCTTTTTGACATTTATACTTTATTGAGTTCTACTCGTGTAGTTGAAATGTTAATTTAAATTGCTAGTCCATGTATAATATGCCATATGCTAAATCAATCAATCAACCAAGTGAGATATTCCAGCTTACACAAACCCAACCCCTATTACCCTTTACTGGATGGAAAGTGGCTCCAAGGCTGTTCTCTGCCCCATCTCTCAAGTCAACCAGAATGAAATGCACACATCCTTTTGATGCCTTAGCCCACTTCCCAAATTATCAACTTTTGTCAACCCAAAGGTAAATGCAACCAAAAGTCATCTGTCCATAATAAACAGGTAGTGGGGGGAAAGGTGCCACCAAAGTCAATCAGGAAACACAATAATTCCTAGTCAGTTACAATCATGGGTATTTGGCTAATTCCTTATGACATCATAATTATGACCACAAACAGCACTTGTCCCATAAAGGTAGGAATAGTCTGACTCGCTATTCCTGTCTCACTATTGGATAATTATACCCATATATGGAATGAAGGCTGGTTTGATCAGTCCACTGGAAAAGGGAAGATGACAAAGTCATCCCCACCATAATCTTACTGGGGCCATATCTACAGTTTTGACTTGGCTACAGGCATTTTGCTACCTTGAGCAAAGGGGAGAGTGCCACCCATCTTCATTCCACATATAGAAACCACCAGAACTGATAACGGAATTGGTCCTTGCTTGTCTTCAGGCAATGAGCCAGTCTTTCCAGCTACCTTCAGTGGCTCATACAATCTCTCCCTTGCATTTTTTGCCCCATAGCATCTTCCGCTCAAGACAGAAGCCTAACCTGATTTAATGGTATGGCCAATTGGCTGCTGCTATCTTAATAAAGGATGTTCTCAAAGAGTGCAGATCTTTTCAAGGCGAGTCTATCTGCTACTCATAGTCCATGATTGCAAGAGTTTGCATTTGAGACTGTAATATCTTTTGTATCAGTTCTTCTGCAAGTACATAATTGACCTGTCAGCCCACCCTGCAATAATAACTGTGATAGACAGGAAATATATTAAGAAGGACCTTTAGTGTCAGAGATGCTTTTAGATCCTTTGCTGTCCTTCAACTCACTTTCCTTTTAATTAGGACTCAAGCATTTGCAGATTGTAATGAATTGTCATATTATTATTATCATCAATACATTTTTCTCTTCTCAAAGTTTAATTAAGCAGCAGTGCAAAAGACAACATTGAGGTGCTTGAGGAGATTAGACTTTAAAATAAGAATGCCATTTACACTTAGAGAAATAATGTTTGTGAACATCCACTTATTAAATATAAGAATTGTCTGAATTTCATAAAAGAATGCACACAAAAATAAATTTCTGAGGGAAATGTCATAATTAGAATCAGCCAG
>JANHFO010007259.1:0-14309 GCA_032468095.1 Pareas carinatus
CATTATTTAAGTTATTTAAAATTCCAATTAATTTCAATTAATAAATTAAGGTGCTTGCTCGCAATAAATACATAAAAACCTTGGGGGCGAGGAAAAAGGTAATGAGGGCAAATTCAAGGGCAATGATGGAATGAAAAATCACAGTCCTCATATTTCCAGCGAGAAAGGGAGGATAATAAAAGGAGAATAAGAAAGTGAAAACAAAAAACTGAAGAACAAGACCAAGTAACACCTGATCAAGAAATATCGCCTAGAGACAAGACGAAGGAAGCACGAGAAATAATACAGCAGCAAATAACCATAGCCAAGAAAATCAGCAGGTACTAAACTTGAATTGCACACTACAGGAAAAATTTCCAATTTCAGTTAAATATTTCTACCAATGTAGAGACTGTAATGAATCGGCCTACACCTTACAAAGACTATATACGCAGATCTGGACACAGCTATCAGACGACCCAAAGAAATACAACACAAATGCAGTTTGATTAAAGGAGGTAAAAAAGTAAAAAAAGATATTACAATGGAGTTTGGACTGGACAAATATGCCACCTTTACCATCAGCGGGGGAAAGTATTAAAAACTGAAGAAATAATGATGACCTATTGAAATAAATATTAAGAGTACTGATGAAGATGCTCATTATGAATACCTGAGCAACCTTCAAGCTGACAACATCAAGCACATTGAAGTCAAGAAGAAGGTTAATAATGAATATATCATGAGAGCGAAGAAAATCTTAAAGTCCAAACTCAATGTCAGAAATGCCATGAAGGTGATTAACATCCAGGCAATCCCAGACATTGGATATACAACTGGAATAGTGAACTGGACTCAAGCAGACTTAGAAGCCCTAGATAGGAAGACAAGAAAAATAGTTATGTCCTTCATCCATATAGTGATTTTTACAAGACTCTATTTACCAGGATGCATAGGTGAGCCTGGAAGAAGAAAAAGGGACATTGGAGGAATATTTGAAGGACAGCGAAACACTTGAAGGCTTACTGAATACCAGAGAGACAAAATTGGTTATTGCATGAAAACAATAGCAGATAAAGCAGATAACAACAAGACCTGGCAATGACCAAGAGCAAGAAAATTGAAGAAAGAGGCTAATTATGAGCTTACAAGAACAAGCCTTAAGAACAAATGCATATAAGGCCACAATTGAGAAGACAACAACAGATAGCAAAGAAGCTGAAGAAACAATGGACTATGTAGTTAGCTGCTGCAAGAAGATTGAACAGACTGATTATAAACAATGGCATGAGAAAATAACAACAATTGTTTATGGGAATATCTGCAAGAAATACCACTTGGCTGCAGGCATGAACTGGTGGAACCATAAATAGAGTAATAGAAAATGAAGAATAAAAAATGTTCTGGACTTTAAAATTCAAACAGATAAGCATCTGCTACACAATGCTCCAAACAATATAATTGTTGATAAGAAAGGACAAGAAAGTCTGGATAATGGATATGGCAATATCTGGAGACAGTAGAATAGAAGATAAATGACTGTAGAAAATCACGAAAAGACCTGCAAATGGAAGAAGAGCGACTGTGGCAAAAAAGGTAAGAGATAGTACCAGTAGCGATAGGTGCCTTGGATGCTAGTCCAAAACATCTGGAGCACCACCTGAACACCATTGGCATTGACAAAATCATCACCAGTCAGTTACCAAAGACAGCTTTACTTATAA
Source organism: Pareas carinatus (assembly GCA_032468095.1). NCBI lineage: Eukaryota > Metazoa > Chordata > Lepidosauria > Squamata > Pareidae > Pareas > Pareas carinatus. Next base: position 1,704 of record JANHFO010007259.1, read on the forward strand.
TAGCTTACATCCTGCGATGATACCATTAATGTTATTAAATAACAGAATCTGCCTATTCCAGATTGTTAGGAAGAACTTAGTTAGGTGGACAAAACTGCTAAATCCAGTCTAAACATCTGGCTGACTGTGCAACTAACCATAATAATAAAAACATTCCACAAAGCAGTGATAAACTACTTCCAGATCGTTGCCAAAAAATTTGGATGGATGTCTCCATAGTCTACTTGAGAAAGACTTTCTTATAAATTATGGCAAACTAAAAATAGCTTTGTATAGACAATGTTTTAAAAACTATGTTGTGTTTAATGTTTTAAATGTTTTAAATTAATCACTAGTATTACAGAAACTTGATTTTATAAATAGGAAATGAAAGCATTTTTGTTAGCAAGCTATCCTAAAGCAGGATCCTATAATTTAAATTTAAATAGATTAAATGACTGTCAGGATTAGTAATAGAAAATAGACTTGAAATGGCTCTCACTGTAATCAAAGAAGCTAATTCTTTTCCATAGTAACAATTTGAGTTCATTATCAATTACCATTAATATACAAATATTGCTCTTGAAAAATCCCATCTCAATGAAGAGATAAATCCTTGAGGTAAATAGAATAAAATAATTCTGTTTTGGGTATGTTTCTTTTCTCAAGTCCAGCTATTACTTTTCCCCTGACTCCATTTTATTTTGTTTTCCTCTTTGCTCTGTAAAGGTTGTGTCCTTTCTTGTCCTCATTGACAAGTTACCCCTCCCCTCTCTGTGTAGATTGTCCAGGCAGCAAACTGACAAGAGTCAGGGTGAGCAGGAAAAAGAAAGCGCTGTGCATGAACCATAGTCTGTTACATTCTCTGAAGCACGCAGGCCATTGGCTGAATTGGGCTGGGCACCCACGTGATTGGAATGTGGCTGTATTGGCTCTGACTGTAGCGCAGTCATTGACTACAAGAGGCTACTGGATATTGTAGACTGAATGGAGGTGCAGTCAGCATCGGAGATGGGGTAGGTGTACATTAGCATTGTACTCCTAATAGCAGCTAGCATTTGTATCAGGCAATGGGCTGATCCATGCATTTGTATTGGCAAATATTAGAGAGGGCAGCCTGGTTGTTTTTACTCGTCTCCTCATTTTGACTTTTGGAGAAATATACGAGAGACAGATTCTTAGCATTATAATCCCATGTTTTTGACAGGCTGAAAGAAGGTGGAGATGGTGCACTTAGAAGGCAGTTGGGGAAAAAAAGATGTCTTTATCTGGAACAAAAGATTGTTTTAAAGGTTTGACATAGAAAACGGGAAAATGGTATCTTAGGAGACGGGTAAAGGGCAACAAAGAATGAAATGGATTCATTGCTTAGAGGAATGAGAACTGAGCCCATTGAAATCCTCTGGTCCTCCTCCTCCTCCTCCTCCCTCCTGTCACTGAAGCAGCAGCCAGAGAAAAAGACACAAAGCCACAGAGGAGATGCCTTGATGTGAATCTAACAGCCCCGTAAAATAGAGGCTGTAGGGGAAGATGAGGCAAGTATTATAGAAAGGAAATTATTCTAGCTTTGAAATATTTGGCTTGACACTGGGAAGCCAGGAAGATTCTGTACTGAAAATGGTGCAAAATCATATGCCTTTGTTACTGACATAATGTGTAAGTGGCACTTCTGCGGTTTACTGCAGCAGCTTTTGCTTCCTTACTAAAAAGAAAAAGCTACCTAGAGACACGAATGTTTCCTCCACTGCTGCAATCAGGAATGTAATAGAGCAGCTGCCACCTGAAAAAAAGCAATTGCTGAAATATAAAATAAAGATGAATATTGGCCTCTTCATTTTCTTTCATCATCCACCTAACTGAATCTCAAAAGACATTCTAAGAGTTGGATAATATTCATAATAAATAGCAAATGAGATCTTTTTGTTTTTTAATGTAATAATTAGGTCATCTTAGATATTTCAGTATGGGTGAAAAATGAAGGATTTTTCAGTATCAGAAGAATTCTAAATAGTAAAGGTAATGCAATGATTTTAAAGTAAATGGATAAATTGAAAACAATATTTGATAACATAAGCTGCAGATAGCATTTTAGAGGAAATTTGCTGCTTTTGTGGGAGAAGGTAGATAATCCAGATTATTCTTTTAGAATGGTTTTCTACCCTAAATTTAGAAATGCTAATGTTTTTCTACATGTGTATACTTTTATTTTCCTGTTTTTGTTGGAACATTAATTGCATTCATGAGGATTGTCTAATTTTAATTGTGGCAACTAATATTCCTTTTTTTTAAAAAAAATGAAGGGGCTTAACTATAGTTAGAGCAGGCCAGTTGAAATCCTTGGTGGCTTCAGTCATGAACTGAATAAATGGAATCCCATCAATTTCAACTGGTCTTTAATCTTGAATCTCACCTAATTTGTTTTCAGAAAGTGGAAAATTAATATCTTTCAAGATTATTAGTTGTAATTATTAGTTAAGAATTATAGCAAATGGTATCAAATATAATCTGCCATTTAAATACATTTAACAGAACAAAACTAAATAGGAATGCTATGTATATTATCTGGTACTGAAATTCCTTTGATCTCTGCTTTTTTCATGTTTAACATGTAGAGATTTGCACTTGGGATCTATATGAAAAGTATTGTATGAGTACTTCTGTATGAAATGTATTTTATTATATGTAATTTTAACTGTTCGGACTTTGATATATGTATTAGTATATAAATTGGTAACAAATAATAACTACAGCACTTAATAGTAGAAGATGAAAGGAGAATAATCTACCAATGAAGGAAAATATTTGTAGCTCAGGGATGAAATGAAGGGGGTCCTTGGTGCTCTCTGAGCTTGATTGTTTTCTTGCAGATGTTTCATTTCTCAAACTAGGTAACATTAGTGCTAGTGAATAATCTAGGAAACCATCTATTCGGTTTTATGGGTAAGTGTTTACAGAAAGATACATCCCATTAGCATGATATATAGCACAAAGCTAGTTGGGCATCCTTGCTGCTAGTCCTCTGAGTGCAAGGAAAATGCAGAGAGAGATGGGAATCTCAAGACTGTGGCATTGCCTGTGACCTGTTTGTCAGCGAAACTACTATTACTTAATTTGGACTGACCCTAAGCCCCACCCTCACTGACCTTTATGAAAACCTTTATGCTTGGTGAATGGGGAAAATGCAACTCCACTGATGTCTTAGTTAGATTTAATTTATACTGTTATATGTTGGGGAAATTATAATCAATAATATATAATCACCAAATTGCAGTGAGGAAGATAAAGCCTAACTCATGCATTGCAAGTGACAAATAATGCTTCCTAATCCTAAACTTTATAAGTATATGAAATTCTGGTATGGAATAGATGTGCAGAACAGCAGAATGACTGACAACATGTTGAATAGCCCTATGGCAGGAGTTGAAATTATAGTAAAGTGCTATCTGGTGCAGTTGTTGCCTCCATTCTCCAGGCCTGTTTGTTGCTTCCGGTTAAAGTGCATTCGGCCTCTTGTTCCCAATATTTTGCCCCTTGTTAATACTTTTTCCATTACTGTTTTCATCACTCTCCCCCTCTTCCTGTTTGGAGTACTTTCTATCACTCCTTTAATTTCTTGATATTGCTGCCTCTTCCAATTCTGTCTTCTAGGCTTACTCAATTTATTTGATGCCTGAATGCTGTTCAAGTCATGGCAGTGTATTTCCTGCTTTGCTGCTGCACTTTTTTCTCATTTTTTAATCCATTATTTCCAGCCACTGCAGCCACCTCTAATTCTGTTTTGTATGTGCATTTACAGCAGTATTCTTCTTTACTTTGTTTCGTCTCCACTTTGTTACTCCTTTCATTTGATTTTTCTTTCCAGATTCTTTTCTTGCCTCCTCCCGATTTATTCTGCTGTTTAGATATTTTCCTGTTTTTTTCTGATTCTTCTTCCAGTTTTTGCTTGGTCCATAACAATGAAATAACTGTAGCTTTTTTCGTCATCAGAAGATGGAGCTGTGAAACTGAATTTCAGTGTCATAGCACCCTCTATTAATAAAACTATATATCTACAGTACTTATCTTGCAACTACAAAAAACATTTTAAAATAAGAACAATGAAAAGAATGATTTAATAAAGTATTAGAAGTTACTGATCCAGCATATCTTTTGAATATAGTTGCTAGCATACTGTAAAAGAGCCCTTATAACGATTAAAGTTATATTTCTTCATCTTGGAAAACTCATATGATTATTCTTTGATTAGGATTTAACAGTTCTTCTTCACTGTCCCAGTCTCTATAAATTATTAATCCTATCGTTTAATACCAGCTTGTTTGTTCTATGGTATGTGAGCTTTGCTATGATAGATAACATATGATGTTGATAACATTTTTTGTGATAAGTCTAAGATAAAATTCATTTGAATAATACCTTAAAGAGGAGTCCCCCAGGCCCATCGATCGATTTTTCCGCTCCCGCGGAGCTTCGAGAGGCCTGTAGAACGGGCGGCTGGCCTGCTTAGAAGCGTCCCTGAGCTCCGCGGCACCTGAAAAATCGATCGATGGGCCTGGGGGACTTCTCCAGAGAGGCCTCCGGCCTTCATTGGAAGCTTCCCCCAGACCCGCGGATCGCTTTTTCAGCCCCGCGGAGCTTCAGGAGGCCTGTAGAACCAGCAGCTGGCCTGCTTAGAAGGGTCCCGGAGCTCTGCAGCGCCCGAAAAATCGATTGACGGGCCTTGGGGGTGGCTCCAGAGAGGCCCCCGACTCTCATTGGAAGTTCGCCCCAGGCCTGGGGATCGATTTTTTGGCCCCCGCGGAGCTCTGGGATGCTTCTAATCAGCCCTGCCATCCTACAAGCCTCCCAGAGTTCCGCGGCTGGGGAAAAATCGATCCACGGGCCTCTGGTAAGCTTCTGATGAAGGCCCGAGGCCTCTCCACAGGCCTGGCTGAGCGCCGCGGATTGATTATTTTTGCACCAGCGGAGCTCTGGGAGGCCTGTGTGATGGGCCACAGTCCAAATTAGAAGCGTGCCGGAGCTTCGCGATCAGAACAGTATGTGATGAGAGGGAGAGTGGGGAGAGGGAGAGTGGGGCCTCACTTATCTACCCTGCTGCTCCTCGCCTTGCTGCTCCCGCCTCTGTCATGACTGTGGGTTTAACTGACTCTGCATTTGAATTGTGGATGCCCCTTTCCACTGCATGCTCTGATTGGCCCAGCACAGGTTGGCTCCTCCCCTTTGAATAAAACTTAAATAACTCCAAAATAAGAAATTTTCGTGAGAAATTATCATTGCATTTTGGTCCCGGATGGGAAGCCAAGGTATGTATGAATTTTCACTATTGTAGCTTCTATGGTTTTAGAGAAATAGTGGCGAGTCAGACATCAGTGAGTGGGAAATGGGTGATCAATGAATCGTTTTTGACAAATATTACTATAGATATAGATGTTATAAGATTGGTTGGAGTTGGTTAGAAAGCAGTGCTAGTGTAGAAACAGTAAGATACATAAATTGCTAGGCTAGATTTTTTCCCCTCTCAGACAAAGCTAAAGCAAGGCTTGTATTTTGAAAAACAAAGAGGTTTCTGTTCTTCAAAGACACTTGTTCTTCCACAACTATGCAAGCTGTAAATTACTTTATATATCGAGGGGAAAAAGTAGAAAACCCAAAGCATCATAGTAAATAAGAGATATTAACAGTGGAAATCAGTTTTAGATTTACAGATTTCATCTCTCTCTCCCTCTCTCTCTCCCTCTCTCTCTCTCACACACACACATGCAAAGTTTAATTTGGAAACTATCTAATGATACGCAAGTTAGAAACACTACATATAACAAATGAAATAAACTCTCTGAATTTCATTATATATATATTTGTACTGTAATTGGCAAAGCTTCATTGATCGCATGACTTTTTTTTTTAGGTTTGTAGTGGTGGGAGATCAGAAGTTTGCACTCCTAGTGAATGTATTGGGTATCTGTGTTCCCATCAAAGTGCAGATGAATGTGGTCCAGATCTGAGCTGCAGAGGGGTCCTTGCACTTTCCAGCAGTTCCATCCAAACTGCCAGGAAAACCACCCAGGAATTCCGCAATTTTAATAGTCAGCTTCAGGAGACTGAACAAATGGTATGTATATACATAGAATGAAGAAAGCAAAAGGCAAGGATGGAATCTTTATTTCAAAGGATGAGTTTCATTTATAGGTCCGATTGAAATAATGTTTGGATGTTGCTTCCCCCCACCGCCCAGCGTGTGAATGATTATCAGGATATGTAACTTGCAAAAACTCATTTTAAACTACAGTCCTATTCATGTGACTTTTCAGTTGAAGTAATCTACCTAGAAAAGTTTTTGTATATCCTTGTGAAAAGGAGTATGGATAGTTGTCAAATTACAACTGTTCAGTTAGCAAAACTCAAAGTTACAACAACACTGAAAAAAAGTCATTTGCAATAGGTCCTCACACTCAACAACCATTGCAGCATCTACACAGTCACATAATCAGAGTTCGGGCACCTGGCAACCGACACATATTTACAGAGGTTGTAGTGTCCTGGGATCATGTGATTGTCATTTGTGACCTTCTTCAACTGGCTTCCAACAAGCAAAGTTTATGGGGAAAGCTAGATTTGCTTAATGACCACATATTTCACTTAACGGCTGCAGTAATTGACTTAACAACTGTGTCAAAAAAGGTCATAAAATCGGGTGTGACTCTTAAAAACCATCCTGCTTAGCAATGAAAATTCTAATCTCAATAGTGGTCATACCTGTAGTTTTAAAGACTTTTAAAGTTTTAAAGTTATTTTTATACATTATTTTTATTGCTTTTAAAATAATAACAGAAAAATATTAGAAGCAGGAAGAACAAGTCAGAAATATACATGGATTATATAAAACAAATAACAAGTGCTTAAAATGTTCTATTTGTTTTCTATTTGAATACTCAAATTTTCTATGCACTATTTTTAACCAGAAACTTGCATCTGAAATAACCAAGGTTAGTGGGTGAATAGTAATGCTTATGGACTCACCTGGAACAATGTTCAAACTGGAAACTTGTAGGAATTATATTAAATACTGTAATGGAAATTGAGTCTGCCTTACCTATTAATAGATCACAACTGCTGAAATAACTTCCAGCAAGATTCAGACTAATGCCCAAAACCTGAGAAATCAAATGAGCACCATCAGGACCCAGATAGAAGCAGACATCCAGCGCACTCATCAGTTCATCCGCCAAGTTCGTAACTTCCTATCAGGTAAAATCAGAAGTTTCAATCTTCTAACAATCCATACCTTGGCACTAGTCAATTTCTTTGCTGTATGCAATTTAACTTTCTTGAAGCACCTGCCAAATTCACAAGTCAAATTCAATAGCTACTTTCCCACAGGGGTCTTTCATGCCGAATCTCTTCTGGTTAATAGAAAATTTATTCTCATCTGCCTACTGGCGAACCCTCAACTAGCAGTTGAAAATCTTAAGGGGGACTTCACTACCCCCTGGAGTATACAGGAAAACACACACACACACACACACACACCTCCTGCCTCTAATTATGAACTCTTTTGGAGCATTTGTTTAAATATTTAAAAGCAGCATACAGAAACATGAACTGGATACTGACTGATACCATGAATCAGAATAGAGCTCGAAGGGACCTTGGAGGTCTTCTCGTCCAAGCCCCTGCCCAAACAGAAGACCCTATGCAATTTCAGAGAAATGACTGTCCAGTCTCTTCTTAAAACCCTTCAATGATGAAGCACCTACAACTTCTAAAGGCAAGCTGTTCTACTGGTTAATTGTTCTCATTGTTAGGTAGTTTCTCCTTAATTTCAGATTGCTTCTCTCCTTAATTAGTTTCCATCTATTGATTCTTGTCTTGTCTTCTGGTGCCTTAGAAAATAAGTCGACCCCCTCTTTTTTGTGGCAGCCCCTCAAAGACTGCAATACCTAGCTTTTCTTTGCTGCTGATGCACACTGCTGGCTCATATTTAAGTAATCATCCACTAACATTTCAAGGTCCCTCTCACAATTGTTATTTTTGAGCCAGGTTTCACCTAATCTGTATTTGTATCTTTAGTTTTTCCTGCCTAAGTGTAAAATCGTGCTTTTTTCCAGATTAAATTCCATTTTGTTGGATAGGACACATTGTTCAAGTTTGTCAAGATTTTTTTGGATCCTGAGCTTGTCTTCAATTCTAGGCTATTGACTGAATAGTCCAGAAGACAAACAATTCTCCTACTCCACTGCCAAAATGTACTCTATCAGTATTTTCTAAAGTTGATTCCTTGGGTCAGGATTTCAACCCATTTAACTTCCCCCCCTCTCCTTCTCCCTTTCCCATCTTTCAACTCATGGACTGTATCTCCCAATTGCTTCACATCTACTCTTCATAGTGAATATTCCAGTTCTTTTCACCATACTGATTTAGCTACCAATTATGGCTTACACCTTTTCTCCTTCACTGCTTGCTCATGGATAGACTTTCTGACAACAGACTCTTTCTTTCTTTGTCTTTACTGCTACTTTCAAATTGGACTCTTAAATATATTTCTGAGCTGGAGTCTACCACCTGGATGTCTTTTGACTGATTGCATCCACCATGACCTTTATGAGACAGATGGGGATAGGGAGTTAATTGATACAGAACATTTCTGTCCACAGCAATCTAAAACTAATAGGGTTGTCAGTGTTTTTAATATAGATGTTTGTGCAGTTAAGAATATTAAGATTGCAGTTAGGAAAAATCAAGCTTTTGATGGTGTGTGCACTAATTAAACAGGTGGTAAGGACGAAGGTGAACTGAGACACAAAACAGGTTATGTAAAAAACAAACACAGAATCAACCAAAAAGGATTAAAATGCTTAGACACAAATGCACAAAGTATAAGGAATAAACAGAGTGAACTAGGAATCCAAGTACATGAGAACAGATATAATGTTGTCATTACAGAAACTTGTTAAGATGAAACACTTGAATGGAATATACAGCAAGAGGAATTTAAATTGCTTAAAAGAAACAGACCAAATAAAAGAGGAGAAAGAGCTGTGCTATATATAAAAAATAATTATATCTCTACAAAAATACAGTATAACAATGCTGAAAACTGTCTTGAATGTGTTTGAGTCAATATAAAAAGAAAAAAGAATGACATTGCTATAGGTGTATACTTAAAGGCCATCCAATCAGAGGAAATAGATGAAGTTTTTGCTAGTCAGTCAACTAAGGTATGTATACCACAATAGTAATAGGAGACCATAACTACCTTGCTATCAAGTGGAAGACAAACTCTGCACCTAGTGGAAGATCAAACAGATTCCTGGCAAACCTAACAGACAGTGTTGTCTCTCAAAAGGTAGAGAAGGGAACTATAAGGTCAGCCATACTGGACTTAATTCTCACTAACAGAGATAAAATGATAAAAGATGTTGAAGTTACAAGAACCTTAAGGGAGGGAATGACCATGCAATTTTGGAATTCAACATTGTACAAGCGCAAGCAATAGAATAAAATCAAACTATGGTCTTGGAGTTCAAGAGAACCGATTTCAATAAACTTAGAGCTTGAGAAAGATTCCATGGATGAGAATCCTCAAGGGAAAAACAACCAAAGAAGCTTGGGAAACTTTGAAAAGTTAGATTATAAAACCCCAGTCTAGCACAATTCCAATGAAGAATAAAAATAAAAGATCTCAAAACAAATCAGCATGGCTGCACAAAGAACACTTGGAAAAATTGAAGGATAAAGAAGGACAAGGATAAAAAGTGGAAAGAAGGACACATACATAAAGCAGAACATCAGCAAATAGCCTGAACCTGAAAAGATGAAATCAAAAAAGCCAAGCCTCAAAATGAACTAAGGCTTGCAACAAAACTCAAAAATAACAAAAAAACTTCTTTCAACATATAAAAAATAAAAAAGTTCAGGAAATGATTGGTTCATTATTAGGAGAAAATGGCAAGAAAGTGATGAGTGATACTCCAATATCTAAGGGGATGTTACAAAGAAGATGGGATCAACCTATTCTCCAAAGCACCTGAAGGCAGGAAAAGAAGCAATGGATTGAAGCTAATCAAGGAGAGAAACAATCTAGAACTAAGGAGAAATTTCCTGACAGAACAATTAATCAGTGGAACGACCTTCTTCCCGAAGTGGAGGATTTTATGAAGAGATTTTCAAACCATTTGTTTGAAATGTTATAGAGTTTCCTGCTTAAACAGTGAGTTGGACTAGATGATGTTCAGGGTCCTTTCCAACTCTGTTATTCCAAGAACATACATAACATGCTCTCAACATTTCAATATATCTTTTAATCCAATATGGATACAGACTCTTCCCCACAGATGTTATTTAGTTTTAGTTATGGATATGCGAAACTCACTGTTTGGGAACAGAATGTTCTAAAAGTCTACGGAATATTTCATTACTGAAAAGTGAATTGGGTACATGCTTAGGATCATGTGAAACTTCCATGCTACAATAAGAATGGTTCAGAGATTTCCGGGAGCAATTTCCAAAAACAGAATCCTCAGTTTAATGAGTTTACATATCCTTATTTCAAATCCTTTGGAACTGAGCAAATGAAAAACATGGAATAAGTTTTCATCTATTCAAAATTTTATAAAGTTCCTTCCACTCTGGCAAACAGCGATGAATCACAATCCCTCTGACCCCAGTTTTTAAGCACTAATATATGCTATCAATTTTATTTTTTCTGTATTTGACAGAACTAAAATATAATCCTTTTTACATAATAATTGAAATGTACAGAATATTATCCAAAAGGTTAGGAGGTGAATTTCATTCTATACTATATTTAAATTACGTGGGAGTTCTCTTTTGAGTCAAGGCAAATCATATTGTGAGTAAAGATTGAATGGAAATGTCTATGTATCACCCTGGAATTATTCATAAAACTTTAGTCTTATTAGTTCTTTTTATCAAACCAAGTTGATGTTGGTTGTATTAATAACAGTATTCTGACATTCTGGTTTCATCTGGTAGGCTTGGTGAAAAATGCAAATCTTGTCACTTGAACTCAAAACATTTTCTCCAGTGCCCTGCATAGTACTGTTCAACTGGTTCATGTGATGAAAAAAAATGTTTGCTAAGTATCCTAGTTTGCTCATTTTCAAACCATTCACCAAAATCTGCCCTATCATTTTCTTGAAAGTATAGTTGTAATACGTCTCTCAGCTCAAACCCCTCATTGATGCAGGCGATTAAATGAGAAAATATAATTTATCTGTGCTCTCAAGGTTCCATATGTTAGGAATACATTTGATGTATATTCCTTTAATTTAGAAAACTGTATACATTTACATAAAAAGAGCATTGTCTGTTTAAAAACCATATCCTTCATTCTTAGATTCTCTTTGAAGGCAATAAACATAACAGTTTGAGTTTTACTCTCCTTTTTTACAAATTTTTACAAATCAATGGATTTTATAAATCCATCGAACCTTTGTCAATATATTGATAGATGTTTTCCTTTCAGCTGATGTTAACAGATATTTCACACTGATTGGGTTTTGGAAGCCCTTTGTTATTTGAATTTTGACATGCGTTTGTAACATTTGTGTCTAACAAAGTTTGTTCTGCTTAGTTAGAATGGCTACTGACTTCACTATTCCTCATGATATAATATTTGTTTTATTTGGCTTGCTTTTAAAACCCCAGTCTTCTTTATAATCTAAAAGCATGTTTGTGTCAAGATCGCTTCTACATGAGTCTGCTAACCAGATGAAATTAACAATCCAAAATAAACGTTGGTTCTTAAAGGCTATTTATTTTCTAGGGAATAGGCTTTATAGCAAGTGCAACCATTTTCAGGTCCATGTTCTGCCTAAGAGTCTCTGGGTGGATCTTTCCCACGCCACACTCAGGTCTCCTCCTCCTCATCACATCACGCGCTTGGCCTCAAAGATAAGAAGCCAGGTGCAAGGCCATGCTCAATTCCCCCCGTCTGCCTCCATGGCAACTCTGAGAAGATCTGGGAGTTGACAGTTTGTGGCATTGCAAAGGGTGGTTGATCTATCATGTATTTAAATATCCATGCTGTGGATCTAGGAATATCACAGATATTTTAATGACTGAATTAGAGATTCTGTTTGTCTTGGTTAGCTTATTTACTGTATTTTTCCCCCAGATCCAGATGCTGATGCTACCATGATTCAGCAAGTGAGCAATTACATCCTGTCCCTTAATCTTCCAATTGACACTGGCACAATTCTCAGTAAAATCACAGAGATTCAGAATTTGATTGGTAAGCTGCAATGTCCTGACAGCATCATTGCCCAAACTGCTGGAGCCATAGCTAAGGCCAAACAGCTTCAGCAGGAGGCTGAAGAAGCCAGGTAATATTAATTTCTTTTTCTGTTAAATTTATATCCTGCCTTCCATTCAGGAGATTAAATTAGTATACATAATATTTCATTCTCCAATTTGGGACCAGGAGTTTGATTACTTTGGAGTGAGAGGAAAATTGAACATTGTTAAAGTAATATTTGACGTAGATTTATTTATAATATCATTTAGTAGAAGTTCTTTCTGAAGTTGTACAGGTAAAAAATTAGAATATCATGCAAAAGTTCATTTATTTCAGTAATGCAACTTAAAAGGTGAAACTAATATATGAGATAG
>JANHFO010007261.1:21407-37369 GCA_032468095.1 Pareas carinatus
ATACTCTCTTGTAGTTTAGATACTGGGTCTATCCTTTGTTTTGCTCTTTTCTAAAAATAAAAAGAGTCACCAAATTATGATTGGGGAGTAATGTTTTTGCCATTCTGCGTGGCACACAAAATATTGCAATAGTATTCAACTTAGTGTAAGAAACCCCAAAGGACTCACACTGTTACATGGTATTTTATTTGATAATGCAAAGGAATAATTTGATGAATTCACAAAACACTGGGGAAATTCAAAGTCAGGTTTCAGGTGTCAGGTGGAAGCTAAGTGGGAGATTTTGGGTCAGTTATTATCTTTTCAATAGATTCCCAATCTATCTCGCAGAATTATTGATGTAAGGGGGAAATGGACCACTTTGAGCTCTTGGAGAAAAGGTAGGATATAACTCTAATGGATGAATGAATAAAATAATCTCAGGTTTCTTGAACTGAAATCAAGCAAATGTTGAAAAAAATCTCCCTATAAAGAAAAAAATAATTTTTAAAAGAGATTGACATTATTTGCAATTATTTAGAAATTATTGTAAGTTCTTTATATAATTTGTGGTGATATGGATGATGTGACCTTTTACTTAAATCCTTCCTATATTTCTCCATGAATTCACTTCTTATTACCAGCACAAACCCATTAAAAAATAAGAGTAATATAATTAAGAAATATTTCTTGACTGTTAGATTTGGATCTGTCCACTTGAACATATCTTAAAAAGTTTATATCTTTCATAGTTGACTCTATTATATCTTCTTCTTTTCTAGGTTTCCAATGGTTTCCAATGTCATATTAATTATCTTCATTTATCAACTTGAATATCCATAAATTTCATATAGATTTCTGCATACATTCTTAATATTATTAATAGTATACTATAATAGAACAGACTGCCTATTTTGATGTGGTAGCTCTATGGGGTTTCAAGCATAGCAAATTCGCTTTGAAGGTTGACATCTGGGATTAAACTCAAGAAGTCTAGCTTGTTTACCTATGACAGCAACTTATAAACTTAGAAGGAATGAAGGGAACTCCCTTGCGGTCACTTGTGAAAAATTTGAATGACTATGAAATAGGGAAAAAGACTTTATACTAAACTGTGAAATAAACTGATGTTACGCACTCTATTGCTCTATTGCTTGCTGACTTTTAGAAATTTCCAAATAGCTTAATAGCTATGAATAACATAATTTTTTAAAAATTATGTTATTCATAGTATAATTATCAGTATAATATTGAAAATAAAATAGTATTTCATCCAATAATAGACTATCTAGGTTATATTGACCTAAAACATTACCTCTGAAATCAATGAGTTTAAATGGCTAATGTAATGTTCTTAATGTTATAATTATTGAAAATAGTTATTTTAACATGTACATGGGATCTATTCTCTTCCTAGACTTCCCTGCTAGTTTATGGTTAAATTATAAGTTATTTGGTTCTGAATAACTATTCTCCTTGTTCTTTCCTGGTTTGCAATTGTTCAGAATAGAAATAATATAGATATCACTCACCTGTTTGCTCTGTCTTAACAATGACATTGTGTGATGGATACACTTCACTTCCACACTGACCTGACAGAAATAAATACAATATGCAATGCAATTATTAAAAAAAATTCAACCATACATCCTAAAACAGCTGGATGTATTAACTATAGGAAACAATGCCACTGACAGCTACATAAATAATATATCAGAATAACGAAAAGAATTTCATGTTAGCCTTGCTTCTGATTATATGAGGTAGCAATTCACAAGCAAACATCAGAAGTTATTCTTCTTATTAAATATTATTTAAAGAATCGGGTTGATTGAAGCAAAGAAGCCACACATTTTTAATATCGGCAAGGCAGACCTTGGTATTAGTCAGCAATAATGCTGAAGATGACATGGTGTTCATTGACAATAATGCACTACAAACAGCCTTTAGTGTGTGCCAAGCACCTTGTTCTGTCTGGGGGGGAAATTAAAATATTTTTAAGTTTTAAAAAAGTTCACATTTATAATATGCTTATAAAAATGCTTGAGACACCTCTAAAACTAGAGGCGAAAGTTGATTTGGGATAGTACAGGTTAGAGACACCTGAATGCTCTATTTAATTATTATTTAGTGCTTGTGGCTGTAATAATCATTGCAGTCATTTTGTGACAGCACCTATGATCTCAGGATTCCAATTTTTTTCCACTGAATCAAATCAATTTTAAAAAAAACTTGCAGTTCCACTCTCTCCAGAATTGAATTAAGGAAAATGGACTGATATAGGTCTGCACTTAGGTTCCATCCCCAGATGTTTGTATACTATGTGATTTGAATATTATATATCTGGCATAAAGATCTGAAAAGGAGCCTGAAAGTCTGACTGAATGTCCTATATAATATTTTTCAAAACTTCCTGTTGAACTATGGGAACATTTTGTTGTAAATTACTGGAAGTAAATTATTTTTCAGAGATTTTGCTATATGGTCTTTGAGATCTGGACCTGCTACATAGCAATGCTTAATTTGTTGTGTTAAGCCTTGGACCAAACTATTTGATCTTCAGCCATATTAATGAGTAGATCACATAAGATCACAAAAGGAAAGCGATGCCACCAGAAATATTATTTCTATTCCAGCAGACCTAGAAGACAATGCTCAAAATTTAAGATCGGGGGTTTATATAGTAGATTCAGAATGATTCGGTAACGAATGAGTTGGACAGGATATTTATTATAAAGTTTCTCTTTCCATTGACCTCCTAATGACTTCTGGATGCAAGGAATACATTTTGAACAAAATTGTATATATTGTGTCTAAATCTTGTTTTCCCAGCCTTAAATCTTTATTCATTGCTAAATCAATTCCAACCACCTTTCATTACTGATCCCGTTGGCTAAGTTTGATCAGAACTGTAATCTATTAGTACTGTAATATCTGATGATCACAAGTTGGGAATGTTAACATGTGAAGTTAGTTTTACCATTCCACTTTAGATGATGGAGGTTGCTGTAAAGAAGTTGTCCAGCAGAGCCGGCTGCCCGGGTGAAATCTTGCAAAGTCATGCTACACAAATGATCCCCACTGATGTCAAATTCCTGGAATGGGATACAGTTGGCATCAAGCTGGTTGGTGTCCAAAAGATGTTGGAGCCATTCCCAGACCTGATACTTCGTCCAATACTGAGGATGTATTTCATGCCACTGTGTTCCAAAAAAACTGCTTGATGCTGCTGCAGGGAAAGATGTAGTAATCACTAAAGAAAACATTTCACTATCCATGAATAATATTGGTGAAAGTGAAGAATGCTTCATTTTTATTTATCTTTTAAATTATTGAAGATTCTTCAACACTTAGTACAGACAATGATAAAATAATGAGAATAATCATTGATGTAAAGGTTATATAATAAATTAAGCAGCAGAAAGCAGTCAATAAAAGCAAACATTTTTAGGAATTAAAACATAGATCTAGAACTTTGACTCCTGCTCTTCCAAACAGCAGCTAAATTCTATAATAGAATAAAATTGAATAGAAAAATTCATTTTTGGAAAAAACCTTATTGACACTGATGAAGAGGGCTAGGCTAATTTTATATTCTCAGTGGAAAACCCACAGCAGAACTTTCAAGGTAAAAGAATATCAGGTATAAATAGTTAAATAATCTTTATCCAGACTATGTTCAAACTGATAATTTGAGTTTCCAGAAATCAAATGGAAATTCAGAATCTCATGCAATTACAATTGGAGGAATCCTCAAAAAGCAGCCTCATGTAGATCACATTACAATAATCTCATTAAGAGTTCATTTTGAGAATTAGCTAGCATTCCTGTTTTTAAAAGAATGCAATTGGTGGACAAAATGAAGTCAGCATGTTCTTCAGCATACAGAATTCTGATCTTGTGATTTATAATTATCTATTTACTCCAAGGCAACCATGTTCCTTATAAACAACTCAAAATGAATCTTGAGGTATTTACAAAACAAAAATTCTAGTTAGTTGGTAAGCAATCCATAAAAACATTTCTACAGTAAATGTTGACTGATATTTGTTGAATTGATAAGAGTAACATCGAGGATTACAATAAACATATGATATAAATACATTTTAGAATTCCCTTAATAAAATATCAAGTTTTAAAATTGTAGTCACTACATATTAAATCCTAAATGGCTTTTTTATATTATTAAGGGACTATATTTTAGCACTTTATGAATTCACAGCACCTATATTACTCTATTTCCATATTCAGAAATAAGTGCTTATTTTAAATTCAGTAATTAGAAAAACATTTTTAATAAGCCAGATATATGAATATGATTTATTTAAAGTCAGGTTTAATGTATATTTCAGTGAAGTGCCAAATTAAAAGATTTCTACCTCACCCAAAATTACTTCTGGCCATCAGTGACAATGTTAGTTTCATTGCAAGTGAGAAGTAGTTAAGCTCAACACAGCAAAAATTGAAATCGAGAATTTCAAGCTGAAATGGTGCGCTTTCCAGATTTCAAATTTAGATTAGAATGTGTTGTCTATTTGGGTGGAGTTGCCTGGAAGATGTTACTGATAGTACACACTTTGGAGAAAGCAATTGCTCTTTTGCTTTAAATTAAAAAACAGAAGAATGGGGAAATAATTGCATTCACTAGAATTTTAGTTTACAGTAATTGGACTGTATTCTATTTTGATAACATAAGGTTGTAATTTTTAAAAACTGAAAGGAATAAAATGAGTTTCACTTCATCAAAATAAAAAGCATGCTTTGCAAGTGAAAGATGCATAGCTCTTAAACCTATTTTAAGAGATCATCACTGGTTAATACTTCCTACCATTACATGTGGGATATCCTTCTGTCCAGGTCGACTGTTCATGAAGAAGACTTGTGACGGGATTAAGACTCATTCTGCCAACTCCTTCTAAAATCATGATCTGTAAATGCACCAAACAGCTCACTTAACTTGAACTTTTTGCCCCCAGAATATCCCATCAAAACAAGCAATGCCAAATATCTATCAAAAGCTACCCTGTTAAAAATACATTATTAGAATTCCTTTTTGGATTGAAAAAAAATCCCCAGTGAATAGCAAAACATGATTACATTTGATTTTCACAGACACAAGGCAAGCTATTACAACACCCATCCATAAAAGAATGAAGGAATGAATGAAAAACAAATAGCAGAGGGGATCTGTCTCCTTTTTTTGTTTGCTTCCTGAGAGTAAAAAACAACATAAAAATATAAAACATAATGATGAATGTTAAAGCACAACTAATGTTATTGAACTTTCCCATTAAGGCAAATGAGGTTCCTTAGTTAACAACATGTTCTACAATTTTCTACCCAAAAAATATTACATAATTAGTTGGTCCTGAATAAAAAGCAAGATTCATCTTAAATCTAGTAAATTTCATTGTCATAAAAAGGGCGACCTTAAGCATTTCATCTAATTCCAACAAGAAGTAAAGAAGTCATTATCAGCAATCACAGTTTTAACATTTATGTAACAATGTATTGAACTTAAAGGTGTAAACGTTATCATACGTCATTCCCTAAAAAAGAACTATTCCTTCAATTTTATAAAATTTATAAAATTAAGACACTGCTATTTCTTTCCAATTATAATTAAAGAAAGATTATGATTCCTGAGAAGACTTGGATTTGTTCTCAAGTTGAAGATAAACTTTCTGGTTCAAACCCAAGGTTGATTGAAAGCTTGGATTATTTTCCAAGTCAATGAATGGGTTGAAATGGGATTTTGTAATCAGTAGACACTACATATGTAATGTGTGTCTGCACAGGAATGTATAGTCATGTCAATGCACATGTACTCAAGTTGCTATGGCTCCCTCACATTTCCCCATACCATTTCAATCGGCTTCTTAGGATATGACTTTTTCCTTTAGTCACTACTGGTCCTCCCATTGAATGTAAAATTTCTGCCTTAGACAACTAGTTTGAGGTAAAATGAAAAGCCAGCAAATTATTGCCATCAGAGATTGGGAAAGATGGTTTGGGATTTTTTTCTGTCCCACATGTCACATTGCTTTACCACATTCTGCACCATGATTTAAGTTGGCATTTCAAGCAGCAAAATCTCTTGGGCAAGCCCTGGCTTTAATAATTCGTATGAAATTGTTCTACTATTAAACACAACACTTGACATTAACAAATATTTAATTTTCACTGAAGCTTGGAAATAATTTTCCCAGCAGATAACTCTCCCACTACATAAGTTACAGAATGTTAGAACTCCTGAACATATTGGCACATTTACAAAAAGGTCTGTTTATCTGAAACCAGAGCTCATATTTTCATAAAAGATATTCAGCTCAGCTTGCCACATCAGGAGGAGACTCCTAGCTTTATCATACTGAAACTTTTTTCAGAAAGTAGAAACTTGAAAAGAAGATTGAACTATCTCAGTTTATTCTTTTGCGCTATCAAACGAAAGCTTTAACTAAGATCTTGTACTTGGCTAAACCTTAAGTTCCTGGACTGCAATGTTTAAACCAGCTGGAAATGAGACCGGTTTGAGAAAGGAAACAGCTTGAGAAAGAATCTAAAAGTAACCCCACCTTAATTTTATTTAGTATAAGATGGGATAGATAGAAATTTGCACCAACTTTCACATCTTTGGTGTTCTCTTTTTCTGCAATAAAAAACTTTCCTAGAGTCTGTGGCGTACCTCTTTTTTTATTCAGTCTACTTCAAAGGATTCCAGGTCTGCTTTAAATATCTAGAAAACACTCAGTTTTATCTTTTTTCCCATCACTTGGGAAAAAGAAAGGGAAAGAGGCAGAACCTTTATCGATGTCTCATGATTAAAATGAAAAAAAGACCTTTTCACTAGCTGTTTCACTAGCACTGATGATGTTATCTAGTTTAGATAATGAAACATCTGCAAGAAAACAAGCAAATTCAGCAAGTACAAAGGACCCCTCAGACAACTCGTCATTTCAATGAAAATATTAAAAAGACAAGACAAGAGAGGTTCACCCTTTCCTGTTTTATCAGTAAAAAATATGACAGGTCCATTGTTTTCTTGTTCCATCACTGAACTTGTTAAAAGCAGCAAAAACAAACAACTCAAAACAGAGATGAACTTTTTAAAAAAAAGTCTCTGAAGAATGGAAGGAGGAGGGAAATTTGTCCACAATGAAATGAGAGCAGGCAAACCAGACAACACTCCTTGAACTGATACATGTGAGAAAACACGACTTCTGAGACAGAGAAGAAATAAAAACACCTCAAGGTTGTCTTCCTACTAGGCTGATTGTACGTATGAGCCAGGGGTGTACATTTCTGTCTTTGAGAAATAGTCAGAGATCTGGATTCATACTGAGTTACGCTGAACGTGAGGATCAGCACTAAAAATGTTATACTTTATGGATGCTGTTATAAAGATGTCAGGCAACTAGCAAACCTTTATAAAGAAATTGCAACAATTGGTGGTTTAGCACACACACTAAAGGTGAGGGTTGAGGTTTTTTTTAAAAAAAAACTTTGGCATGCAAAAGAGACATTTTTATTTCTTTTTCCTTTGAAACAAAAGATCACCAAATTGGGAAAATGTGCAATATAGGACTTAAACATTGGAACCGAGACAAAAATGCTTGAAATGACTGATTCAGCTCAGGTTTGGTTTGGTTTGGTTTTGCAGCAAGAGAGTTCTTTGGCTTACTTAGCAAAAGAAGACACTTTAGAGGTATAAATACAGGGTATGTCAGATAAATAAACATTTATAGTGTTCAGTACTGTTGAAAATATATTCCACTTCTTCAGGTGACAAAGTTAATGTTTTATTAATAAGTCGCTCTATCTGCAGAAAATGTAAACAAATCCTTTCTGTCAAAGAAAAAGTTGTATAGTGTGCAATGGATGAATCCATTTCTAAAATTATTCTCTGAATCTATATCCACTGAGTTATGAAGTATTCAGGTTAGGAAATTCTTTAGTCCCTTGTCATATTCCTGGTTAATCTTAATTTCCTTTACTCTGGCACAATTTGTCATCATGCTTATTTGAAGGAATATGTTATAACATCCCATCAAGTAAACATCTTCATCAATATGGAATGGACAAAGCTGATATAATGGTTCCTCTATCCTTTCTCTCGAAAAGCATCTAGTCTAATACATTCTTTCATTCATTCATGTAATTTCTGATAGTATGCCTAGGATCTATTCTCCGCCTCATGTAGCACTTTGCCAGTTGTCCCTGTTTGCTGAGGAACTATATATTGAGTCAAGGTAATTATGCATGTAATGTGCCATCTTCCTGTATAATTTTAATTTACTCAAAATTTGAATATATATACACACACAAATACACAGTATACACACAATATATACATAGCTGTAACGTATTATGCATACCACAATCAGTTTGCAGGCCATGAAAAGTTGTCTGTCCTTCGCTTAGTTTGACTTTAGTCTTTATACAATCTGCTTTTCTATAGAAATGGTTTTACTGTATATAAACAGTAAAATATAACCTTCAGACTGTGATGTAGCCTTTCATTGGATTTTTGTTTTGTCTGAAATAAATGTTCTAAGGTCTTTAGAAGAAATAGAAGCACGGAACTCAACAAAAATATTAATTTATTTGTACACTCATTTAATTATTTAGTTATCAAATTTTTCCACTGCTCATCTCATCTAACTGATTCTGGGCTGTTTACAAACAGGATCATAACATGATATAAAACAGAGTTAAAAATCAAGGTCAAAATGCACAAGTTAAACGTTAAAAAAAATCAAAAGTTAACCAGCCTAAAAAGCTAAGGCAGAGGGAGTCTCCTTAAGCCATCAGTCACATCCAGAGTTGCCTGACACTTTTCAAGACACCCCCCACCATGCTAATCGGCAGAGCCAGGTCTTAAGAGCCTTCTAAAAGCCCAAATGAATGAGGGCTCACCTCACATCTGGGGATAAAATGTTCCAAAGGGCATGGTGGAGAAATGGCAAAAAAACCTCTCTTCCTAAATCCTGCCAGTTAAAATTCTGTAACAGACAGGATCCATAGGCTTCCCCCCATGCCTGATGGAGTGGGACAGGTCAATGCAATCAAGATGAGAAGGTTCCTCAGATAACCTAGTTCCATGCCATGAAGACCTTTAAAGATGATAGCCAACACCTTGAATTAGACCTGGATACAAACTGGCACCTAGTGTAGAAAAGCGTGTGTAGCAAAATCCATACTTGTATACAATAAAACAACAGAAGAAGAAAAAATAGAATTAAAAATGTAGGCAAGGATAAAAATAATTATCCTGACAGCCTAGGTTTCTTGAATCTATAGGATCTCATCTTCCAGGAACTCTCTACTATTTCTGACCTATGTTATTAATTAAGCATCCTTGACGATCTTTACATATTTGGAATTCTTGGACGATGCTGTAGCTTCTCTCAGAGAGAGGAACTTTCTAGTCTCCCAAGGTAGAGAAAACATGCTATGCATGGCTTCTGAAATTCTTTCCAGCCCCTTACTAGTAGTAACCACTGTGGCCATCTGCATGTAATGTGTGGCATACAGCTATGGATGCACTTCTACTCTCCCCTGTATGCACACTGAGAAGAATTGAAGTAGACTGTCCATGTTCTCCTCTGGGTGAGATTCCCGTGAGAAAAGAAGGGAGGGTTTAGATGAGCAGATAGCATCACAGCAGGCTGCTTCCTATTCACTTCTTCCATAGGAATGTATGGGGAACTGAGGGGAGCGGAGTCATTATACAATTCCCCACTTAGTTTCAAGCTTGATCTTTCTTTGGCTAGTGTCTTCTCTGATACTAAATTTGGTTCAGTTCCATTTGGTTTTCAGGGGTTTATTCTACTGACAGGGCCTTTTCACTTAATTTCTTTCACACATTCCTTTGATTTGCAAGTAAATGCACAGAAATGGCTGCCATGGAAGTTGGGATGATTAGTTATAACACTTGTTTACTGGAACACAAACTGATGAAATTGTTACCCAAATCCCCTCTGGTCCTTCAGAATTCTCCACTCTTGCAGTTCATCTTTTTTTTCATTGTGCACATGGACATAATTCTCAGCAAAATACTTGCCCGACATTATTTTTTTTCTAAGCAAGTCTTGTAAATAAAGATTGTGCTGAAGTTGGCTTGCCATTTGACTTCATTTAAATTAATAAATTATAAATAATGTAATTTCAATTTATAAGTATTTTAATTAAAATATAACTACAGGAGGGTGGGGTAGCAGCTGGGCAGGTGAGAAGGAAGGTGTGCCTGTGGTCACATTACAGATCTCAATTTAGCCCACAGCATCTAACATAGCATTTTAAACTTATTTTTTTGGAGTTAGTGGCTGGGCAACACAACAAAAGAAATTGCACCAAGTAAGTAAAGCAACATTTTATTCTAAGAGATTATAAGTTCTAAAACAAGGACTATTTATAATTTTGGCTTCCTGCAACAACTGCTGCTTACACTAAATGCATCAGTCCTGGAGACTTAAAACAAATGGGACTATTCTATTCAAATGCAAATATTTAACATTTCCATGTAAAAACAAATACCCCTAGTACCATGCCAAGACGGGTGTGTGTGAGGAGTTTGGCACATTCACAAGCCCAATGTGTCTGAATGTCCTGTTTTTTTTCAAAGTACAGTATAATCATCTTTTCAGAAGACTTATCTTCCCTGGCTTCCAGTTTCCCATTACATCACTACGAGGTTCTTTCCTTTGGCCTTTTCAAACTGAGAATTATGGGTAGCCATGAAAACTTTAGAATAATAAAAAATTTACACAACAGGAACCATAAGTAGCTGCAGAAGAACATTCTAAAATCTCCAATAGTAAAATAAGTTTAAAAACTCTAAGAGAATTCTTAAAAGACTAGGAAGAACATTATAACCCAAAGAATACGAGTGGCAGAGAAAATGGGTGGCAGATTTCAACATAACAGGCTTAATACATAAAAATATGTTGAAAATAAATTGATTTAACTCATGTAGTCATGCCCTGTGGTGATTAGAATCACAATTCTAAAAAAAAAACAAAGTCCAAAAACTGAAGAAGTTACTCGCTCCTAAACAGGTATCGATCAGAATCGAAGTTTCATTAATAAAGCAAAAGATTAAGCACATAGGTCACAGAATGCTTAAGAATGATTACAGAATACCAGACTACTTTTCTCTAGACTATTAAGATCAATGAATGAAAGATTCATTTTCCAGTTCTCTTTTCTTTTCATTCAGAAAGACAAGCTTTTGCAGCCCTTATGAGAGCCTCAGAATAAAAGGAAACATGATGGAAATTAAGAAAGAAATAAGGATTGTGAGATGCAATTCATAGAGGAAAAAGCCAAAACAGACATAGCAAATAGCAGGCAAAAGAATGGAAAGGAACCAGTGTATTCTTTTTAGTTTGGAAGGAGTCAAAAGAGGCAGAAGAATATTCTTTAATCATAAAAGATTAGATAATAAAAATGGTACTATGGGAAGATATCCAGAACATCAATATTCTAATTAAATTTATCTGTCATCCTGAAAATATTTATGTCTTCTATAGCTTGCAGTAATTTGCATGTTTAATTTTGCTTAAATCCTATAATTTTAACTGTTACACTTGATGAGGCAGGTCTTAATTTCTTTGAGCTGTCTCACCCATCCCTATGTCACACCAGAAGGGCAACCAATGTGGCATAGATGCGAAGTTACATAGATGGAAAGCTGCAGCAGGAAATAGAAATTTAGGGAAAGTCAGCAAATCCCCCATGTATGAATAGAAAGGATCTAGTCTATGTTAATAATTGTTAAGAAAACAAAGAGAATGACACGTAATGTCTGTTTATAAATTTAGGGAGTTTCAACCTTTAGTTACTCTCTTAGCTACTTTTGACTCAAAAACAAAAGGGTTCAGGCATTTGTATGGAGATTTTCAAGTGATGGGGATAACAAAGGTAAAGTATTTACTCTTTAAAAGTTATTTGGGATCATTCATTTTATTCAACTGATAGCCCAAAGAGACAAAACACCCAGAAAGATTTCATCAAGTTAATTACTGATGATGAGCTTGGCCACTAAACCTGATGGCCACTAAAAGATGCTTAATCCCACTTGTTGACCACTAAAAGATATTTAGGATCAGGATTAGCAATGATTTGTATGGAGTTTTCTCTACTTCATGTGCAGTGTAATAGGAGGGAATCAAGGAGTCGGAGAAGTCTTGAGACTAACCATTACATGCTGCCACTCCTGCAATTAGCAAATGCCTGCCTTTTTCTAAGGAAAAATAAGTCATGGGAAGTTTGATGTGGATTAGGACCAAGGTGGTAGAAAAGTTTCAGCCATTGGTCATCTATTGAGACTCTGAGCGAAATCATATCTATAGAATTATATACACTTGCCTGCTCTTTACCAAAATTTTACTGTATAGGGAGGTTTCCTTCCAATTCAAAAAGCAATATATTCAAATTCATAATTCTGATAAAAGAACCTCTATTTTGTTTGACTTTATTGTGGATGTTGTATTGCTGCCTTGCTGTATTCTCAAATTATTTGAACAAGGAAGAAGCTCCATAGAAATTAATACTGCTGATCTCTGTGGTTATAAACTCAGCTCTTGTCTTTTCTCACTTAATCTGATAATTCACCATAGAACTTTGAAACCAAACTGTGAATTAATTATCATATTTCAGAGGGCTGGGATTAGATAATTTGAAGATGATGGCAATGTTTTTTTCCCTGTCTGCCACAAATATTATACAGGACAAAATATAATGGTTTTAAAGATGGCATTCCCATATTTTAAAGAGAAACTTACCATCCTATTTAAATGCCAGTACATGGCGTTCTTCTGAAGATCAAGGTATATTAGAAATATAGCAAACAGCAAAAAGCATAAATGAAATAAAATTTCCGAGAAAAATTGATTACAATTACAATTCTACAGCATAATCTTTATTCCTTCTTCTCGTGTGAATGGCCAGGGAAATGCTATCCTAAAGAAAAGAATCCTCAAAACCATAGACTTGATTCAAAGGAAGTTAGGAAATCAATAGAAATTAAGTGAATGCCCTTTCCTCTTACGAGAAAAAATTGATTGCTTCATCAGCTGTTGAAAGCAACATTTCTCTACCTAAATTGTTTTATTCTTGCTGCTCCAGCAGCAGAAAATAGCTCCCCTCCTGTTGTGTAAGGCTGTTGGCAGACTTAGAAGGCTGGATTCAGCAACACAATAGATCACTTATATATCAAAAGACTGGAAACAAGTTGTCAAGGTAAAACGTACCATAAACAGAACTGCTAATTTGATTGTTGGCAAGACTTTCTGTTACCTTGTCAGTATCTTCCAAGTAATTTTGTTTAAGTTGGCAACATTATCTTTATTATTATTATTATCAACATCATCATCATCATTATTGCACCTGCTGTTTAAATTTGATATATTCATCTTATCAGAGTTGATCTTAGACCCATGTTAGACTTGCTAGATTATTTGAAAGTCGAAAAGCAAAGAAAACAGTTTCTAAAACAGTTCTCATTCCGTTGATGGTGTTTTTCTATTAAATGTTTTACTTCAGTAGCAAAATTTCATTGGTTTTGAAAAAGAGGGGCCCTGTGACAGAGTAGTATTTGATGTATCTTTCCATACAACTCAAAATCAAGCAGCAGTTCATGACAGCACAAATGTAATACACTCCAAAGTGACTCCAAATAGGGATTGTATTATAAAATAAGTGTAAGCAAAATTACAATTTTTCTTTTGCTGTATAATATAAATGCAAGAATCATTAGAAAGGATCATGTCAAAGATGATGATAGTGGTATAGTAAATGCCCTCCCCAGTTTACCAGCTATAAGAATGGTTGCCTTAAATAGTTGTATCTACACATCTTCCACAGTGAGTATCGGCACTGAAAAATAAATGCAACATGAAGAAATAAAGGAGTTTCACTTTCAGGTCAGAATTCACAAATGGGTCTATCCCAACATCTGAATTCAGATCTGGAAGCAACTAAGTGCACTGAGCCAGGAGTAAGCTAGGTTAAAAGTATGACTGAGAATAATTATTAAATTCCCACTTGTAATAGACCGTAGAGACGTGGAGTCAACATTATTTATTTTTCAATATCTCAGCCTGCCTCTTGGTTGCTGACTTATAACAGTCTAACAGACTTTTATGAGTTCAGATGAAGTTAGAATAAATAACAAATACATTTCCACTTAAAACTGACAGCCACTTACAGATTTTCAAACATCAACCTTCTTGATGTTTTCATCTTACACATCTCTGTATGAAAATGCTTCAATAGTAAATATCTTAAGAGAAGAATTAGAAGCAACTTGTCATCCTTATATCTTTAAATTATATAAATAAGGAATCAAAATGACAGTTGCCCAGCCCCAGCCTGAAGAAGAAACATCCAGGGCTAAAGCTGTTACTACTAAAAGCATCTGTGAGTTTAAATGCCAAAATTCTGGTATCACTAGTTGTGTAGGTTCAAACTCTAACTATATCATTAACAAAACAAATCCAGGAGCACCAGCAGTAGATATGTAGATCATACCAAAGATTCTTTTGTCATGTGACAGATAACAAACATGTCTGAGTACAAGAAAGGAAACAGCAACAATTACAGATTCAAGGTTATTGCCATAGGAAATCCAGCAAATGCCTCACCCTGATCCATGTTGGAATACAATTGCCATACACAGAATAAATGTCTGTGTAAAAGAAATGCTCTTCCTCTCAATTATTCATTCTTGCTTTAGATACAGCTACATATAAAAAGAATGTGCCCATAATAGCATCCCTTCCATGAAATTCATTTGACAGGAAGTCAGTGTCTGAAACAGGCTATGACTGCGGCTATAGCATTGTACTGATAACATTATATGTATCCAGAAAGATGCTAATTATAGCAAAACCCACCACATTCCACATATAATAATTATAATCAGACTAAACAGCCTCAGAAACTACACTCCTAGCAGAGAGGCCAAAAAAGAGTAGAACTTTCAAAGATTACACAACAGGCACACACCAAAGTCAAGAACCTAAATTTCTCACCTGATTCTGTTCATCAGATATTTTATACCTTATATTCTAATTCTGCAAAATATCAGTCATTTTTAACATAATTAAAAACTTATTATTGCAAAGAAAACTTAAGAGGGAGAGAAAGTATCAAAATACCCATTAGGCAGTACTACTTGTCTATCTGTCTGCCTGCTTTTATTAATGAAACTTCATGCAATTGTTCCACAGAGATATATAATAATAATAGTAATAGTAATAATAATAGTAATAATAATAATAGTAATAATAATTAGTCAAAACCATTAAGACAAATTTGGAGATAATTATGTTGGGTGTACTGGCTTTTCTAACCACAATGTCTTGACTGATTTTTCCATAACATGAAATAGCAGTGCCACAGTGTTATAAATTACTTACTCCCTCAAAAGCAATGGAATAAAAGACTAACGTAAAGGAATGATTGGATTAAACTGATGAAAATTTGCTAAAAACATAAGAAAAAATAAAGCAAAATTGATACTTGACCAGATTAAGTATAGACAGCTTGATTTCTATGCTGGGAAGCAAATTGCATGTGGCATCCTTTACTCAGATTCCTTTGTTTCTTTGCAGGCTTACTGAGAAACAAACCTAATTCAATAACAGTTTCATATCATGAGTAATAATGTTTTCCTAGTATAATTTGTCACTAAAATGGTAAACGGGACCAAAGCAATAGACCGGAAGTCAGAATTATACTTATTGTCTTTTGCTCTATAGCTTCCCTAGAACAGAATTTGAGAATGTCTTCTAGTTTATAGTAGAAGAGTGATTTAAAACCAAATTTTCTTTCTATCTACCTATCTACCTATCTGCCTATCTGCCTATCTACCTACCTACCTACCTACCTACCTACCTACCTACCTACCTACTATCTATCTATCTATCTATCTATCTATCTATCTATCTATCTATCTATCTATCTATCTATCTATCTAT